>CM021102.1:38815850-38919589 GCA_007115665.2 Sequoiadendron giganteum | reverse complement strand
ATATAGTCCTAAAGCATGAGATGGAATCTATCATGATGAAGATGACCAAGGAGATTGAAGATAGAAAGAAGAATTAAGAGAACCTAGCACAGTCCCTAAAAAAAAAATCTGAAGTATGCAGCTGATTGGATGATGAATTGGAACAATCTAAAAATAATGAAGAGGCACTTGAAAAGTAGATGGATGATCTCAGAAATGAACTTGCTGCTGCAAATGAGTACAAAGAGAAGTTCAAAGCTAGCTCTGCCATGCTTGATAAACTAATTAGCAGTTAGAGGACTCATGGTGACAAGCGAGGTCTTGGATATGAAGCAGGAGAAAGTTCTAGATCCGAGCAAAGGAGATTCAGACAAGGAAATCAAATGAACAAATCTGGAAGGTATCCAATAAGGCAACCTAATGCTCAAAGATTTAATGGATATTGTTTCAATTGTAATAAATTTGGACACATGACTACTCAATGTAGAAGTAGAATGAATCAAAGTGGTCCATCTTTCTCAAGTCAGTGTTTTAATTGTCATAAGGCTGGTAATAAGTCAAATGAATGCAAAAATGTGATGAATCAATTTCATAGAAATATTAGATGATATACATGCAATAGAATTGGCCATACTACTAACCAATGTAGATAAAGAGGAAATCAATGGAACAACTAGTCTGGACAAAGAAATGTTGTGTGCTATAAATGCAACAAAACTGGACACATTGCTACATTCTATTGGAACAAAAAAGGTCCGGTAAATCAAAGAAAGAACATGCAGAAGGATATCGGGAAAAGGTAAAGTTACTACAGATGTGGTCAGATAGCAAATATAGAAGAAATGGGTGAAGAAAGATCCCTTTGTTGAAGAAAATGTGCCAACACCAGAACTTGCTTCCGGTAATTCCTCTGAGAATTAGTTTTAGGCTTTTAGCCTAGGGGGAGCTGTCAAGAAAATCATATAACCCCCTAACTGGTAAGTAACACCAAATGTGGATGTATATAGTAGATGCATAGATGCTCAAAAAATGTTTTTGAACTCATTGGAGGAAGTGGTATGTCGTATTGGAGGTCTGCAAAATATTAACCCGTTATAGTACATAAAAATAGGGTAACCAGATGAATTAGGGTTAAAGAATTGATTGTTACAAAAAGGGTTAGGTGTGCAAGTGATAAAAAGTCATTTCTGTTCTTCACTTTTCAATTTGCATTTGAAAGAAAAGAAGTTTGGAGAGCTCATAGGAAAACTTTGTTGAATTGAGGTGAGATTCAAGCGTGAAAGTGATTCGACAATCAAATTTCGATCCGGCGAAAAAGGTATTTTTCAGAAAACTTTGCAAATTTGTGATTTGGTCAAAATGAATACTCCTCTGGTAGTTGAAGTCAAAGACAGACCTTGTCCTAAATTCAAATGGAATCCTTACAAGTCTCTTGAGACCGATCCATTAGGAGCATTTTCATCTGTTCCGTACGGAGTATTACACACAAATGACATTAGGGTATATATTCACGTGAATATTGAAGAACTAGGAAGCTCTCAACTGTTGAATTTGTACAATAATCATATCATTGGTGAAGATTACTATGTAAAGCCGAAACATAAAATCCTTGAAGCAAATAAATTTACACAAATTGTCAAATTTCCCGTGTTTGAAGAGTTAGAATGGGTTTGTTATGTTTTGAGTTGAGTCCATGATGAATTTATGTGGCTAAGCATTCCATTTAAAATCACAAAGGAAGCTATCAATGTAGTAACTAGTCTAAACTCTTTCGGTGGACTACCAATTCCATGTGAAAAATCAAACGGTCACTAATGCTACAGGATCTACATATGATAGAAGGGCAATGACTATTGATAACATTGTTGATATAGATGCCAAATTTGTATCTATGGTTATTGGATACAAGATTTATCATTCTAGCCGAGATAACTCTGTGTTTGACACATCAATTTATGTTGCCTATCAAATGGTGCTAGAAAATGCAAATTATGATCTCTGTGAACTATTGAGGAGTCATCTAATGGAAAATATTGCAAAGATTAAGAAAGATAAGAAAAAATATGTCAAGTATGGTAACTTGATTTTGTGCTTATTCTGTTATTTCATGGGTAAAGTTCCAAGAGTTGGAAAGATTCATTGGAAAAAGGACAAGCCGATAGCCGCACAGATTAGAGATCTATTACACAATTTCGTAGACACCAAAACAAAGAATGAAACTATCTAGGGATACTTTAAAAGTTTTTAGACTATGATGCAAGCTAGGGAGAGGATTTCAACCTCTATTGTAGAGAAGTACAAGGATTCAATTTGCTTCATGGTGGATGTTGATTAGTGTATGATGCAAGGTGTTGACCCCAGAACAATTTAGATCGTGCCTATGGGGTATGAAGTTGAAGAGAACATTTTGGATACATAAGCACAAAAATTGCTAAGTAAACCTCTAGATCTGACAGAATAAAGGTTCGGTACCTATGTTGAGAAGGACATATAGGTTCACAATGAGATCAAGAAAGCTGTGTTAACTAAAAGAGTCACAAAAGAGGTAGAATTTCTTGCAACGTTCGGGCATATCTACAGAGAAACTAAAAGAAGCTAGAAAGAAAAGGGAAAAAGTTGAAGCAACAAAACAAGCAGCAAAGGAGGCAAAAAAAACTCAATCAGCTGGTCTGACAACACCATCTACTTGAGCTAGAACAACTAGAAGCTCTACATCCCATTTAGCTCCTACAACAAAATCCATCCATGTGAAAACTGGATCCAAGGGATCCGACAAAGAAGGTAAGAGGAAGAAAGGTAAGAGGAAAAGAGTGTATATGGCAGTATTTGAGGATGAAGTGACAAATTCTGATGAAGAAGTCAGAGAAATCAAACATCAAGGCACCAAGGCAATGACAGTCACAAAAGGAAAACCCTCCGGTGAAGATGTTCAAGCGAAGAAGAAGACAAAGATTGATAATTCAGGTATGTTAGTAGGAGAAGTTGAAAAGGCTTTAGTCAAGGATGGAAATCTCAAGCCTCTCTGTAAATGGTATGAATCTTTTGATGAATCTGACAAAATAATTCCTGAAGAAGCGACAATAAAGCATATGAATATTTTCAATAAAGTTTTGATTGAAATTATGCCTAATCTACCCAAAAGTCTATATGACCTTCTAGAAATGAGGAGACTTAATGCTAGAACAGAAGAAGAATAGATGAGAGAAAGGATTCTTGCAGAATTGTGTCCGGTAATGTCTATGGATGACATGCAAACACTCTTGAACAAAGCCAAAAGGAAATTTAAAAGAAAAACAAGGGTGAACAAGCTAATGATTGGTCTAACCGATGAAGTTACAAAAGAAATTGAGCAAATCCTGAGTGAGATACTATTAAATGAGAGAATTGATGTTGTAGTTGAGGAAACAAATGTTGATGATGCCCCATTTGGTCCAGAAAAGGAAGCAAAAGAAGAAAATTTTGATACAGTTGAAGATTCACAGATTCCTCCTATAGAAGTCAACACGAAAATTCCTATGGAAGTTGAGATATCTGAAGATGTATTAGTTAAGAAAGCAGAGATACCTAAAGATAAACCAGACCCTACAACTATGGAAGTAACAGTTGAAGAAAAGAAAGATGATGTAAAAGCAATCCCAGTTGAAACAAGAGACACTACTGAGGCAGCGAATAAATTTTTGGTTGAACAAAAAGAAGAATTGGATCCGAAACTCATTGAAGGTCCTATTGACCTGTCTACTTTAAGTCCAATCCAGAAGATGAAAGTAGCTTCATTTGCTCAAGCACAAGCCAAAGAAGAGCTACTGAAGTCACACATTGAAGATAGTGAACTGCTAAATCTTGCATATGGAGTATTGGAGAAGATAATGCCTTCTTATGTGAAAGATTCGACTAGTTCCTCCTCCAGTGAATTGAAAAAGCTTATCAAATCTGTTAGTACTCACTTCGAGTCACTAGAAAAATTAGCCATGGTGAAAGTGCAAAAATAATTTGATGTCAAAAGGTTTAGTGGATTGAAATTATTGATTGCTAAAGATAAAACCATTTTAGCCACATGTGTGAAGAATGTACAAAATGCTCTATCAGAAGGTGGAAAGATCTACAAATCATGTTTGTATTTTTCAAAACTTATTGAAGTTAATGAGAAAAAGGTTAAAGATCTAGAAAAATAGTTAAGTACTATTTTTGAAGCATTTGATCCTCTCACTGATGGTGTTGGAAAGACAGAAGGTGAAGTGATGTCTTTTCTTAACAATATAAAAGGCTTGAAGTATGAGAATGATAATTTTTTTGTGAGAGCATGTGAACTCAGAGGCATAATTGGTCCAAAAATTGAGATAATCTCAAGCACTCTAAAGGAAGGAGAGGACACTATGGCAGTTGGTGATCTGACCAACTTGGAATCTACAGAGACATAGGCTGACCTGATTTGTGGTCATATAAAAATCATGGAGAGTCTCAAAAGAGTTTGAGATGCAAATTTGATCCAGTTGAAGAAAGATTTTGTAGACATTTTTCAGTTTATGTAAGTTAAAGAAGCATTTTTGTATAATAGTTTTGATTGATCCATTTTTGGTATGTGATCCATGCCTTTGCCATTGATGTCAAATGGGGATAAGAGTGGAGTGGAAAATGCTTAATCATCTCAAGGGGAGAATTATAATTTTGGAATTATGGGGATGGCAGTGCAATTTATCTCGGTATTGATCTAAAATTTAGTCATTTTTCACTAAGTGTTACCATCAATGCCAAAGGGGGAGATTGTTGGCAAGAGACATTGCTACTATCACTTGGTGTTGTCATTGATGGTAACCCTAATCCATAATCAGATACGCACACTATCATTCGATCATACCGACAAACAAATTGAAGATTGACAAGGAAGAACAGAGTATCTGGTAACATAGTGTTCATCAATCTGTATGAATATTTTTTGTTTTACTAGTACTGGAGCTGACTTCATAAATGAATTATGTCACAGATGTATGGAAAGCAATTGGTTAAGTATTTTTGTGTTTGTACATCTTTTTTTTGGGTCCTAGTCAAGTTGTGGCCGACTGTTGTTGATATGCATTGCATATTATTCATGATTTGAGCCGACGGTTGTAATTATTCTTATGTTCTATTGAAGCCAACAAAGTGTAATTGAATTCTATGTTGCAAATATATATATATATATAAGATTGTCTGTATCATTTTGTGGGAAGCATGAAGTGTGTGGTGATGAGAATTGTGAATTAGAGCAGAGCAAAAGAGCGATAATGCATAGTTTCACTTGCGCATAGAGAATTTGTGTTGCCAGTGTGAGTAGAATAGAGAAGAAGTGTAGAATCAGTCTGCAGGATAAAATATTGTATATTGTGCCTAATTGGAACTGTAATTAGGCATATTTAGATGCTATTTTTCTCAGTTCAAACTCTTAGATGGTTTTAATTTGATTTTATTTGTAAGGTAGTGAGCCTTCCCTTTGAGCAGTGATTTCTAGGCAGTGTGCCTAAATGCAAGTGCATTACCCTTATTGTAAACTTCATTTGAGTATACTCATATTAACTTGTGGATTGGCCATCCACCATGGTTTTTCTCCTAATAGGGTTTCCATGTAAAAATCCTTGTGTTATGGTGTTGTGTTCATTTGCTTCATGTTTATGCATTATGGTTGAATGTTGTTAATGCTTTGAAGATAAAGGTTAATAAAGTTTATTTTTGCACAACACTGATTCACCCCCCCTCTCAGTGTAGCTTTTTTCCAACACTCAATACATTTTGGCTTTTTCCAAACTAAGATACTCAAAACTAACAAAATTATAGTGCCCTATCTATAAAATTTTATCAAGTAATTACTTATTGGTTACAAAAAGATATTTTTGTATACATTTATGTTAAAAGAAAAAGTAGCTTCCCATTGTTGAAAATCTTGTTGTAGTAATTATAGCTTACCATTAGATTTTATCAGAGTGTTCTCCCCTTTAGTGCTACTAGATAGAATATGGATAAAATTTACCAATTTTGAGGCCTTAGTCAATAATCATGTTTTATACGATAACTTGAGGCTTGGCATTTCTTGAATATATTTAATTTATCTTCCAAGTCCTCTCTAATTCTAAATGTATTGGTGTTGATTATGCAATGTTTCTAAGTGTACCCTTATGCTCCTTTTTTAGGTCTTTCATAAGATCATATGTCAAGGAATCATATAGTAGATGATGCTCAATGTTATCCATTTGTGTTCTTAGAGGCTATGTAGGTTTCAAGAAACTTAGGAAGAACTAATAGTGTTGATATTGCTTATGGTTATCTACATCTTCTTGATTTATAATTTCAAGTTGGTGTGTGCAATAGGGCACTTATTTCTAGTATCATCCCCATGTTTCCTTTCAATTTCATTGACCAACTATTATTATTTTTTATTCTTGGCTTTGAATATTTTTTATGAGCTCATTAGTTAGTTATGTGGAGTTAAAATGTTGAGATGAATATACAAACTTTATTATGGATGGTGATAATGGATTGCTGAATAGTTTCAAAGGATTGTAAATATTTTGATTATAAGGGAAAAATAGGTTTTGAAGGGACCTGAAACCCTTTACAACTTTAGGTACAAAATGTTGCTCAAAATATACAACACTAGACTGTCAACAACATCCAAACACCCAAAAACTGAAAAAGATACAAACAACTGCTCCAAAGATAAACAAAGAAGAACAACAACCAAACAACCTCAAGCAACAATGGGAACTAAAACACACGTGCAACCTTCTGACCACCATGAAAAAATTTAACAAGGGACCGAGAAGAATGATTATGCTTAGGGAGACCTCTTTTCCTTCTTTGCACAACCATCCAAGAAAGATCATCGTCTGAAGGAATGGAGCAAGGGGAAGTTGGAGGACAAGCCACCAAAGGAAAAAGAGGAAAAGAACCAAGAGTGTCACTCCCACAACCAAAAAAAAACAACAAGAGTTGTAGATAAAATAGCATTCACATCAACAACATCAAAATAATCAGAAGTAACAACAACAACCTCACCAATCGCAACAACTATAGACAAACCAACCATATTAGTAGCAACTGCAGATGAACTAGTAGCTGCAGAAGAACCCCCAATACCAACAACAACTGTAGGAGACCCAAGAGTAGCAACAACAACAATGTATGGCAACTGAGAACCATCAGTATAAGAAGCCACAACTTTGGGGGCCAAGTCATCATCTGCTTCCCTAGAGTCATCATAAGATTCACCCATAATAAGATGATCATGAAGAGCATCTTTCCACCAAGTAGAATAACTCCGATGAGATTTCTGACAATTTACAACCAAATGACTTGTAGAGAAACATATCCTACAAAAGAAAGGAAGACCTTCATAATCAAGAATCTGAGACCATGGTCTAGTCCCAACCATCAAAATAACCTCCCCAGGTAAATGTTTTGAGGTATCAATGTCCACAAGAATGTGGGTTAAAGTAGGATGATCATAGATAAGAGAAGACAAATCGACTATAAAAAACCTACCAATAACATTCCCAATAGACTCAAAGAAGGAAGGAGTCCAAAACTAAAGAGGTAGATTAGGAAGTTTAACCCAAGTAGGAACAACACTAATAGATTCAAAAAAAAGGTTGAAAGAAGGGAACTAAGTGTAGAGAGAAAGTGAGTGCTTTCCCCACAACCAACCAACCCCTTCCAACACCCGAGCCCTATCCTTCTCAGATTGAAAATCAGCCACAAAGAAACCCCCAGCTAAAGGATATAGTTCAATCCTATCCTCAACAATAGGCCTCCAAGACTCCAAAACTCATTTGTGCAGATTTGGGAGAGAAGGCCATAAACCATTAAATCTACAAATAAGATAAGATCAAGAGAAATAATCTTATTTATCCAACACCTTCTGCCCACAAATAACAGTAAGGGCAGAAGAAGAGCACCGTAAGGGTTTACCCTTAAAAGAGGGAAGGGAAGAAGAAGGGATTTTACCACTAGAACCAACTACCTTAGCAAAGGACTGAGAAGCAGGGCATGAAAGAGGGACATCCACGTGCAATGACCTAGATCCTAAAGGAGGAAAATCAGAAGCAACAAACCCACCTAGCACAGGTCTTGAACCATTAGGAGACACATTTGAAGACAATGACGACCCAACAAAATGCAATGAACCATTTGCAGACACCCGCGAGCCAACATCACACGACCCAACAATGACAAAAAATGACCCAACATAAGCCAAAAACATACTAGAAGCCGATGACACACCAGAAGCTGATAGCACACTAGAAGCCAGTGGTGCACCAAAAGCCAACGACACACCATCTACATAAAGCAAGAGGGTTTCAGAAGTGAGCGGGATAGCCTTTTTAGTACAGAGTGGGAGAGCCCTTTCAAAAAATTGTATTTATTCTAAAGGATTGTAAATGTTATTGTAAGAGGTCTACTATGGTATTTTGCAACATGTCCCTTAGTTGAATTGTGTGTAAAGGGGGAATTTGGGTTAGGTCCCACTATGAGTTAGAGATAGGAAAGTAGTGGAGGGGTTGTGATGAGGATGAATTATTTATGTTGGGCCAATAATTTTTTAATTTATCCCATAAATTCAATTGGTGATGAGGTGGAGATGGATGAATAATCTTGCTATGGTGGTGAGGACCTTGGGGTAGACATTTCTTGTTGTATCTCTTAGTGATTGTTGATATTTTCATATTTTTCTACCTTTTCTCCCTCTTTTTTCAATCATTTTTTCTTTTGCTTTTTTTTCTCTATTTCTAATAAGATACTATAGGATTTTTGTGTAGCTTGTAAGGCCTCCTACCTAAATTTTTCTTTGTATTATTTTGATTATGTCAAAATGGTGTCCACTCTTTGCTTTGATCAAAGTTTTACCTACTATAGTTATATCAATATTTCCTTCTTTCAAGTGATAGATTTCCCAACACTCATTCTAATTCATTTACTCTTATTTGTTCCTCTAGGACCATTTCTTAATCTCTTATTTATTTAATTATTATGTCCAATTCCTTCAAATATCCTTCACTTATCTCTACCCAGGTATGAGATATGTTGGAAGAATGAAGAAGATCAGGCCTTGTGTTGTCATTGATGTCACCATGTTGATTAAGGTGTCAGGTTGATCTAGTACTCTGAAACGGTATGGAGAATATGTTTACATCCTCCGATGTTTTTGGTTCAATATTTTGGTCCGCATTTCCTCTCTGGTGATCATCATTGTTTGTGGCTTTGGGAAATGGTTTATGAATGTTGGAAGCTTGTTAGTATACAATCCTGTGTGCTCATATGATCGTATGGCAAGCTAGCTTTGGTTTGGTATTGCATTTTGTTATTAGATCTATCCATGGTCGACCTAATAAATAGTTGGTAGTATAATGGTTTAATTTTTGTTGTGGATATATGAGCGACCTATATTTGGTCCATGCCGACATGATATAGTGTGCTATACGCTTGAATTACTTTGGAAAATTTTTGTATATTCTTGAAGCCAACTGTTAGCCTTTTGGTAAATAAATATTGCATCTAATTAGGCCGACCTAATTGATGCTTGTAGAAAAGTCATATATATATTGGGTAGTTTGGAGATTGAAGTGTGAAATGTGTGGATTGAATGTGAATGCGAAGAAGAGTGAATATTAGTCTGCTGGCATGCAAATTCTTTGAGCATCAAAGGAACTGAATCTACACTTGTGAGGTGTAACTTCATCAATTCATATTTTGGTTGTAAGCCATTTTGGTACTATAATCCTTTTGTAGGTAGTGGGCCCCCTTGTTTGGACAGTGAGTCCTACTTGTAAGCAGTGAGATTTTGTATCTGGTAGTAAGCCTCTCTTATCTAGCAGTGAGCCTCTTTTGTATCCGGTTTTGGAACTACTATATATAGTGAGCTAATCCTCACCATGGTTTTTCCCTCATTGGGTTTTCCACGTAATTTTTTTGGTGTTTATGTGTTGTGTGGTTTCTTGATTTGTTAATGTTTTACTCATGTTTGCTGTTATATGCACTAAAGTAATTGGATGATGTTTGTTCAATAAGTTTAAGAAGATACTGATTCAACCCACCTCTCAGTATCTTGGATAAAATCTATCATAGCATGTTCTATTATATGATTATTTTATACTCCTACCAAGGGATACATTTGTGAAATTGTAAGGAAGATGTCTGGGGTGAAAAATAGTTTTTTGGAATCTATTATTTCTTCTATTTTATCTTAATTTTTTGGTTTCCCCCCTTTTTTTTGTGTTTTTTTTTCTCTAGTTTTTGTTGTGTTCTCTTTTTTCCCCTTCTCTTCTTTATTTTCTTCTACTACTACTTCTGAAATCTATGATATTTTTATCTTCTTGGGTGGTGGACTTTATTCCTTGTCACATCCTTATGTTTCTTCCTCAGGCCTTTGGAGTCTAGTTGGTGGATTTGTACCAAGGTCAAATTCATTTTTTCTTATCAATTCCCATTTACAATAGAGCCCATGTAGCTTATTGAGTAGGGGATTATGGTCTTGGCCCACTTTTTTGGTCTTTTACTAGTAGAGTGGTAGTTAATTTTCTTCTTGTAGTTAGTTATGATGACTTGGTCTTCAAGTCTTAAATTACTTAGGGCTTGGTATGTTTGAGAGTCTCGAAACTAAATCCTACAGATAAATATTGTAGCCTTTTTGACCTTTGTGTCCATTAAGGTTGATGACCTAATATATGTGATACAAATATTTATACTTATGTTAGGGTTTCCTTGGGTATATCCCATAGCTATTGTAACTTCTCCTTGTTTTTCTATAAATGTATTGTAAATCTCTATTTTGTTTGTTTATCAATGAATTCCTTGTAGGTGTCAAATATCTCCACCTTTGATCTTTTGGGAGAGCTAGAAGTTATTGCACTTTTTTGCCTCTACAACCTCATCTTCTAATTCATAGGGAAGAGAAATTTTATATGAATTCCTTGGTTTAATTTCCTCTATAAATATGTGGTCCTATCTACAATAGCAGTTACTTGTTTTGCATATTTCCTAACTAATAATATGTAATGTATTATATCTCTTCCCTATATCTCTTTCTAGAATGACTTGAAGAACCCTTAAAATAATTTGTTTTAGGATGTACTATCTTTGAAATATGTTACATAGTTTATTATTTGGAAAGCCACGGTAATTTCTTGACTATATTTTTCCAAATAAACTAAGTAATCTATTCTTGAAATAGAATACAAGAAGGATGATAAGTGAACCATACTGGAATGGTATCTTTGATGCTCTTCATTCATTGGATGTTCTTTATCATTTGGTTTCTCAATACCTCAAAAAAATCTATCTCCTTAACTTGGATGATCATTTGATAGGCATTGAATATGGCAATGTTAGTTGCAAAAACCTCCTTGTTTGTGCAATATAACTTATGTGTGATTCCTAGGGCTTCATATTGTATGGTATAGTTTATAATTATATAGATATTTATATTTCATCCGTCCATAATGGAACTAGTTAAATCAGTGAATTTTTCATTTTAATATTCTTGTTTGATAGAATATCCCCTTTATTATATAACCTCGATATTGCTTGTATCACCTCCTTTACAATAATCTTGTAGGATTTTTCATAATACATATAGTCATCATGGATACAAATAAGGATTATATGTACCCATGTGTGCTCTAGCATGAATTCAAATAAATCATTCTATACAACTAGCTTCAAAATAAGGATTTGTTGATATTATGGAATGTATTCTTTGTGCCCTAGTTTTAATAATGTCCTATAAAGAGACTTGAAGGACGTGTGATCTATTTTAGTGAGTGAAGTATGAACATGCTTCCCCACATTTTTTTATATAAGATATCAATTTCAATGGAAAATGATGCACCCTCTGGATCAACCTCCATAACTTTGAATGGCTATTTTTATGTTTAGAGCATAGGTTCTATGTAACATCGATGAGAGTTGGAATAGAAATATTTGCTTATATTTTATTATTTATTATTTATATATTTTATCTTATTCTCTTGCTTTCAACTACTATCTCACAAATTGATTTATTTTATCTATAAATTGCACTTAGAAAAATTTTACAATGAGTTTTTCCTTTTTTTATATTGCCTTTATAGATATCAAAGGCATGTTTTTTTATCTAATTAATCTCATCTGCTGAGCCCTTCTCACCAATCTTACCATTAGAGTAATTTTCAATTATTTATTTTTATGGTTATTGTTGATGCCTAAAACCTTCACTCTCAGCAAGCAATGACCTATGGGAGGCTTTACAGATGTGGGACTGGAATTGTTGTTTGTGAAATGACCTTTGAGGTTTAGAAGCCAGATCTTCAAAAGCTTTGGGGGAAAAGGGGAAGAAGAAAAAGAAAAAGAAATGGAAATGAAAACTAACTAAGGTGATGTACTAAGATTAGTATTATATTCACTCCTAACATTTTCATAATATAGATTAAATTTTTTAAAATTTTACAGACAATTTAAAAGAGCATATGCATGGTTTAAAGCTTGCAATATTAACAAAAGACTATACTATAGAAGAAAATAATAGAAATAACAAATAGCTATTGATTCCACATAATTTGACACAAAACACCACATCCTCTTCATTGTTGGGTGGAGAAAAAAATACAAAGGCCCAAAGTCATAGTATAAGCCATTCAATCCTTCCTGCAAGGAGAACCTGCTAAAGTCTTAGAATGAAAACAAGAACTTTTGTTATATCTATTCAAAACTAAAATTATTACAATATTGTTCTCTTTGGTAATAGTTATCCAGAAATAACTACCCTAGCCCCTACAAAAGATTAAACCCCTAAATGTATAAGCCTAGTGGCCTTAGCATGGTAGAGTTCACAAGATAAAGGAAAAACAACACCTAGAGCATTACAAGATACCTAAAGCATATCACTCATTCTCATGATGAGGTCACTATAACTAAAAAGGAGTGTTTAATCCTACACACGCGAATGGTTTACAGATCTTGGATATGGCATGACCTTAATGCCCAATAATCTCCCCAATGTCGAAACCCATACCACTCGAGCTACTCTTGAAACCTCCTTTTGGAATGGGGCCCATCCTTCTCGATCAATGGTGAATCGTTTCTATACAAAGGGAATTATTTTAGTCTTGAGGTGTGCAACAATGCTACGTGGGGGTTTTCTCACCTTTAAGCTCCCTCCAGTTCTTATTTTTTGATAGTTTCAAAGACACCACATGGAATCTTGGAATTGTTCCTAATTGAAGTTGAGAATTCCCTTGTGAAGGATGAGCATGAGGGTGCCATGTGGTGTGAGCAAGAGAAGATGACACCTAGTCAAAATTTACAAAGGTACCTATAGGAAAAGAGAAGGTTGATACAATATGCCCCAATATTTTGAGGGATGAGAAGATAATTTCCCATGACTCAAAAGTGTGGATTTGATCCAAAGTTTTAATGACTTGCAGGGAGAATCCACCTACAAATGGAAGAACCCAAAATTCTCAATTTGCACAAAAAGAAGAAAAACTAAAAAAAAGAAATCTTGTAACACTTACAACTTTTGAAGGGTGGCCTTTAGAGGCATCTACTCTTCTTCTAAAGGTTAAGCCTTCTTCTTTAGAGCTTTGAAAGCTTTGTCTAAGTGTATTATCTCCTTAAAGAAGAAGTTGCTCAAACCTTGTATAACCACTTGCATTTGAAACTTGAGTTGGGTGAGGGGATACAAAATATCCTTCACTTTGGAGGCATTCAACATTTAACCAAGCTCACAAAGACAACCTGGTCATTCTTCTTTGTAGTCAAAAACCCTTTGATATCCTCTTCAGAGAGGACTGTGTTGTCAAAGAGGAACAAGGAGGGAAGTCCTAATTGGACTAGTTGTTCAATGTGTCCCTTCATTATTTGAACCACTCACTCTAAGGCATCCAAATATTCCTTTCATTTTGGTGTTTCCTTATTGCAACTCAGGAACTCATTAAATTTGATTGTTGCCTTCTTTCAGTGGTGACCCCCACTACCTGAATTGTCTCATCAGTTGCACTATATAGCTTCTCAAATAGGAGTTGTGAATCTTGGACCTTTGGGGAGATGAAGGAAAGGACCTTCTCCATAGACACACTCACTTGTGCAATTAATTGATGTGATTCAATGATGAATCCAAGAACTAGCTTCAAGTGTGATGCCACATTTTTTATCCTCTCTCAACATGACACATATAGTCGTTGGATCATTGGGAGGATGCATACAGTCTGGGAGTAGGAAGTGAGGTTGTTCTTTAGTTGTTGAATCTCTTGGTCCCTAGATTGGGAATCTTGCTACATTTTCTATTACATTTTTTGTTGCACACTCATTCGAATTTGAAATATTTTTTTAAGCCTACACAAGATCCATTTCCTTTTGCTACAAATTACTATCTACGACCTCTTTTTCCTTTTTTAGGCCCTCTATATTAGCCTTTAACTCCACTACTTGGATCTACAACTAGGCTCTTTGGCTAGCTTCCAATTGGAATCTTTTTGTAGTGATGTGACTCTATAATCAGATCTCATTTTTATGAGCTCCATGTCTTTGGATTTAGCCCCTGAATTGAGGTGACCAATTGTGGCTTTCATTATTGCAATATCTTGATCTTTATTCTCTAGTTGATGACCCAAATTAAGGTAGTATATTGTGACAACCTTCTATGTTTCTTCCAATAACTCCACTATGTCAAGTGGCCTTGCCTAGTTGAGGTTTAGGCCGATGACATAGGTTGATTAATCCTTGGGTGGCATTTTCTCTTGATGCTTGATCACCATGGGCATTGTGTGTGTGATCGTCAAGGACTATTGTGTATGATCAAATAAAGTCTTCATATGTGGCACCGCCAAGGCCTCAACCTCTTTTTCTTTTCTTTTCTCTGTCTGGGCCTCTCGAGCTTTCTTTGGATTCTCTAACTATTGGTGGATTGCTCTTAAAATTGAATAATTTCCCCCATGAAGGGGGATCCTTGTGGCAGTCCAAAAGGAATGGTCACTTGCTATTGTGAATCAACATACAATGTTTCTCCGGGGATGAGCTAGTGAGTGAGCAATGTGGAAGGCAAGAAGGGTGAGAGACCACAAAGAGGGATGGTGGGTGATTACACTATGATGGATGTATGTGTGGTGGATGGAGGAAAAGGGGTGGAAAGTGGTGAAACCATAGTGGATGGAAGAGAAGGAGAGGGGGAGAAAAATCTACTTGTCGATTGAAGGCTAGGGGCAGTTGCACAACAACAAAAGGTAACTACATCACAACAAGAGGATTCAAAGATGTAACAAATTGAATTGCTTCTCCTGTCCTTATATGTCTTGGGACTTCTTTATAATCTCCAAGTCCCAACAAATAATTGGGTCTTCTATGGTCCACTTGAGGTGGCACCCAAATGCCTTGTCCTTGGGACCCCAAACCACCACCTCCATAGCCCATTTTTTTACTATGGATGCTCCTTAAGTATATATTTTCTTTATGGTTTCACTTAAACCACATGGCAGTATGAAACTAGGGGGTGATAGGGAGCCTACATCCTCCTCAATTTCCCCCTCTACTTCACCTCCTCCTCCTTTCTCAATCACTTTCCTATTTTTTGTTGGGGCTCAGAGGCAGAATTAGAGGGTAGCACCTCAGTGTTGGGTTGTTTTCCCCCTACCTCTTTTTGATAGGTTGTTGCATGTAGAGGAAGAGGCCATGTTGAAGGTCTCTAAATTTCATAAGTTTCCTTCTCTTTTCCTGAGGGAGTCTCTTCTTCTTTTTCTGTTAACTCCAACTCTTCAACCTGAGCTTCCTCCTTGTGATACTTGTCCAAGATTTTATCAAATTGTTCATCTATTTCAAACATGTCAATGTTGGGATCCATTTGGTTTATCTCTTTCATATACTTCCAATAGGCTTCCATTTTTCCCTAGTCCAACCCCTAGCTTCAAGCTGTGCTTTCAAATTTTTGGTTAAATTTCTTGCGAGATCAAAATCCCAAACTGGCTTGTAGAAAGACTTCCATGGCGTCTGAGGGGATCATCGATAAATCAAGAAATTTTTTTATGACCTCCTCCATTGGTGACTTCCTCTCCTCAAATTTTAAAGTACAACTGAGGCTCATGGATGAAGGCGACAATAGTCTTCAGAGTGGCTATATGACTGTCTAGGTGGCAGCTCCATTGATCATTTATTTGATCCAAGTTGAGCTCTACTAGTTTGAGTGTAAGTAGATGCTATTGTGATCTTTTCAAAATTGTAATTACCCCTCTCAAAAATGGGATGTCATACAGGGCCTTTTTCTTGCAACCCGCACCATAGTTGAGTCTACCACGTCAAGCTAGCGAGCTAACTCTAGGGCCAAGGTCCTATCCGTGAGCATGTGGGGGAGCTAAAATGGCTCTTCTTTGAAAATATGGACCTTGATGAAAGTGAAATGGGTTCCAAAGAACCAGTCACATGGAGTCTTGTAGCCAATGAGCCATTCTCACTAGTAGTATTTCATTCGAAAGGTGATGAGTTCTGGATTGAGGTTGATTATGATTAGGGACATAAAGCATTCCAAGAACTCATGATAATTTGATGTGATTGACAAGATGTGGGTCCACATAGAGACAAGGATCACTTTGTGTGGGTATGCTTCCATCTTAGTGGAATTGATGGTGAAGTATGGTGACATGAATTTAGTGTTCTAGAAAAAAATCATATGCAGGAGAAAATAAAAATACCTAAAGGTATTCTAAGAATTTTTTTTTCAGTTGATAATGAATGGCATCAACAATAATGTCTATAAAATCCATTTTATAAGCTTTCTCCATGGTCATCGTCTTCAGGTAGCAAATTGCACCCAACTCAAAGTCATAGATACTGACATTGAAATCCAACCCAAAGATGAATGCTAGCATAGAGAGGGTGTCCCTCATATATGATTCCACAAAGCTCAAGAGAGTGAGGGGTAGGGGTGGTACTTCTGCATAGTTGGTGTGAAGATCCATATTCAGGAAACTCAACTTTTGAACATGAGTGTCCCATACGGTCTACAAGCTCTCCATATTACAAATGTTGACGATGGAGTTGAGGGGATGTCAGAGTATCTGCTGCACTTTTTCTACATTGATCTCCACCTCCAAGTGGTTACCCTTGATAATTCCAGCATCAACATCATACTTCTTTGCAAAAAGAGCAATAAACTTTGGGCACAAGTGCACCATATATTGTGTTAGGGTAGAGATCTCTAACTTGAAGTCAAAATACTCAAGTTCATCCTTACAAGACTTTACAATCATGTGAGCATGAGCCCCTTCTCTTAGAATCTTTGAGTTCTTATCCAACTTGGGATCAAAGATCTCATTTGCATAGTCAAGGACTCATGTGTGGTCCCTACAAGGTCCTTTTGAGACATTTTTAACATTTGGTATGATGGGCTTTAGAAATTCAAGGGCATAAGCATATGAATTTCTTCCTGTAAATTGAGGAGGAAGCTCTTTGAGAGTCATTGGACCATGAAATCTTCATCTATTTGAATGCCTATGATTGGATGAGGACCCAAAAGGCTCCATCTTTACACTCTCCTTAAAATAACCTCCCTTGTTCTTCAAAAGCAACGATTCATTGAATTCTGCACTTAATTTTGTACTCAGTTCATCATTGAAGGTTCTTTGTTTGGATTAGTGCTCTAAAAAATCTTAGAACATTAAAAAAATTTGTTTGATGAGGAGTCAGGTATTTATCAATTATCACTTTTAATGCAAACACTACACACCTTTTTGGATTTTTTTCCTATTAATGAAAAGGATGGTACACATGCTTGAGGAACCACTCTTGAAATATTTGGTGATAATTTTATGAGAAGTCATGCGAATGAGGGCTCTTTGAGCATTAATTGTAGAGGGAGTGGGGGTAGATAACCATATTTCACAAAGGATCTCACAAAAAGGGGAGCCAAGGTGTGAAAACTTGGCAACGACCAAAGAGATGGTAGGAAGATGTATTGGTAGCACTTATTAGCAAAAAGGAAATAGTAGCTAGAAAGGGAAACTAACTAACTATGTACAAGGAAAACTGATAAATTATTTGAAATGCTTCAAGTGGATCCCATTAATTAGAATCTGTAAGGCATTGTCTTCTTCATCTACCAACTCGAATGCATTACCCTACCTATTACCAATAATGTGGAAAGGTCCTCTCCATAATGAGTTGAATTTTGCATGTTGACCTGGCCTTGTGGCCATTTCCTCATATTTAAGAACCAAGTCCCCTAGCCTGAAACCCTAGTCATACACTTTCTTGTTGAACCACCTCTTCACTATTTTCTAGCAACCTATCATGGCATCATTGGCCTACTCTCTTGCTTCCTGGAGGTTGATTAATTATACTAACCTTACTTCCATTGTTCCATTTTCCTCAATTTCAAGAGATTTCAATAATTGCAAAGTAGGGATTTCCATCAAAATGGGCATAGCCACTTCTTTCTTGTAGATCAATTCATAAGAGGAAATATTTAGGATTTTCTTGGGAGTGATCCAATCAGTCCACAACATTTTCTTCAGATGTTTATGCCACTCCCTCTATTGGTCAACACCCATTCTCTTGATTAACCTTAGGAGATTTTTTTGGTTCACTCAGCTAACCCATTCCCTTGCAAGTAGTAGTTGGATGAAGTTTTGATAAAAATACCATTTCTAAACACAAGTTCTGAAATACTTGACCTAGGAAAGGCCCTTGCATTATCAGATATGATTGTATTCGGAGGGTCAAACCTTGCTCCAATTATTTTAGGAAGTCAAGGATCACCTTCTCAATCACTTCCTTCAAAGGAGTAGCTTCAGTCCACCTGGTGAAGTAATATGTGGTCATAAGTATTCAAGGTATACACTAGATTTGGGATTGATCATCACAATGAAATCCAAGCCCCATTGTGCAAAAGGCTCATTAGTCACTATCGAGTTCAACGGTATGGCTGAATTATTTTACTTGCCTACAAAAAATAGTATTGCTAGCAATTTTTTACTGCTTGAAAGAAATCTAAAAACAAGGTTGGCCAGTAGTACTCGATGCACATGATCTTAATTATAGTTTTTTTCATCAAGAAGTGACCACTCGAAGGGTTGAAATACATATCCTGTAGGATTTTGTCGACTTGCTGTTTGTCAACACAGTCAAAGTTATTTTTGAAAAGGACTCCTTGAACTAGCATATAACTAGCTCCTTGCAATCTGTATAATCTTCTCTTGTGTGCGTGGAGTGCATCTGAATACCAACTGATCTCCAGTGGGTCCTATCAACAACCCAAGA
The DNA here is from genome assembly GCA_007115665.2 of Sequoiadendron giganteum. Lineage (NCBI taxonomy): Eukaryota > Viridiplantae > Streptophyta > Pinopsida > Cupressales > Cupressaceae > Sequoiadendron > Sequoiadendron giganteum. The sequence goes on along the minus strand of CM021102.1, from coordinate 38,900,362 downwards.
CTTGGTTTCTTCATACTGGCTCACCAAAATTATTTCTAGTGTATCTTGTTCATCTGTCGGGATGTCTGCACGTTGGGTCAAATATTCACAAAGACCCCTCCCTCGGATCACCTTGGTTGGTATGACGTTGATGTCATATTCTAGGATCTTAGTGATCCAATTGGATCTCTTATTTGTGATTTCTCCTTCCATGATGTATTCTCTAACACTGGGATGTGTCACATATATCATTACCTTGCTCCCACCAAATCTTTGTACTTATTGAGACCCTTGACAATGGTGAAGGATTGCCTCTCAATGAAGTTATACTTAGTTGCATATTCTCACATGATTATTGATTACAATGAAATGGGGTGCTCACCTTTTCCTTCATCCTCTTTTAGAGTTAACACAACTGCCAATCTATGTTTACTCATGTAAACATACATGACAAAGTCTTTAGAGAAGTCAATATTGACTAGCACGGGAGTGGTGGATATTGCCTCCTTGATCTTATCAAACATTATCCTCCCTCCAGTGGTCTATTTGAAATTTGGTCCTTCTTTAACATTAGGGTGATGGACCTTACTAGCCCCAAAAATTTAGATATGAACTGGCTAACGAAGTTGATCTTTCCTAGGAAATATTGGACTCCCTTTTTGTTTACTGGAAGGGTCAAGTCCCTAATGGCCTTTTGACACCCTGAAGATACATTTATTAGGGTTGAGGGATACCCCAAACTCTTGGAACCTTCAAAAAATATTCTTCAGGTGATCAAAATGATCCTCCTTTTTCTTGGAGAACACTGTGAGATTGTCTATATAGATGAGGATGGTTATGTTGATTAGGCCATGGAAGGCTATATCCATGGACCACTAGAAAGTAGCTCCCACATTAGAGTTTCTAAAAGGAATTTTCGCATATGTGAAGGTCCCCTACTTTGTAGTGAAAGTGGTTTTATGGTGGTCATCTTCTTTAACCCATGCTCGGTTATAACTTCAGAAACTATCAAGTTGAGAGAATATCTTCTCACCTGCAACTGTTTGGAGGATCTATTCCATGGAGGGAAGGGGGTAGTGGTATTTTAAGGATCCCTTGTTCAAGCCCCTGAAATCTACACAGTTTGTAGTGCCCCTCCATGATTCACCATTTCATGATATTTATGTATGATGTTTGATAAATTTTGTTTTGGGTTGTTTGAATTAAATTGTTTAGTAATGTTGTTTGTTTAGTTGACAAATTAAATAAATTATTAAATAATTTTTTTGATAAATAGTTTTGAGTTATTTGGTTAATTAATTAAATTAAATTGTTAAGTTAAAAAGTAACTCGGTAATTAAATATAAAGATAATAATTATTAATGTTGAGTTTTAATTAATAAATTAAAATGTGAGAAATTTTTAATATGAAATCAAATATTAAAATAAGATATTAAATTAGAGGAAGATAATAGGCAATCAGTTAAAAAAGTTGAAGGATGGAAAAAGCATTGTTCGGAGTACATGCATGACTTTGAACTGCTTGTCATTTGGAAACTTGTTATTTTGTGAGATTTTTATCTGATTTATGTGTTCAAAAAATCTTACTTCATTTTGGAAAAATAATAATAATTATCTTTTTTGGAGAGATTGTGGAGGATTATTTTATGATGGATTTTTGGTTATGGGAACGAAGCACTAGGTATGCAAGAATAATTTGATGATTTTTTTTCTTCGATTGATTGTTTTCAAAATTGAAATTATGGAAAAATTATTGTAATTGATCAAGAATTTCAAAGACAATGGATTTCCGCAGAAGCTTGATCTCGGAATTGAACTTCAACTCAGCTTGCGTAAGATTCCAACATAATATCTGTTCCAACATTTGATTCTTTTTATACTCATAAAACTTGAGCTTTTTCTATATCCATAGCTTTCGATTTAACTGATGGTTGTAGTTGTTGTGCCCTCCCAATATTTTCCTCAGCATAGCGTCCCTTGCCTTATGCTTAGAAGCTAAATGCTGCATGTTCTGCTTTCTCACCTTTTCCTATGATTTGAACCCTATCTTAGGTATTCAATGAATAATATTTAAAGCTCCATTTCATGTAGGTGGTGATTCTAGCATATGGTGAAGATAGCTTATGTTGTAAATCAATGGATAGGTTTTATATTTGGGCTTCGTTGGCCATGGTTTATGCTTAGCTTTCAACACTCTTATTGTCTTCATTTGATGATGGATAATTTTGATTATATGTGGATGACCCTACCTTTAGTGTTCCATAGATATATTTTGGGTGGTATTCTATATACATATTTTTTTGTTGTTATTCAATGATGAGTATATATTTCAATTTCATTTTCATTGGTTTTATTTTGGCATGGAATTGGAGTTAATCTATTGTGTGTTGGCATTCGATAGTATGTAATGCTAAATGCATTTGCTTGGAAGTTTCTAAGCCTCCATCACTGCCGCACAACATTTCTTCAATAGTGTATATGTTTAAAATGATATATGTATGCTATGTATATATACAAAGATTATAAATATGTATATAGAGTTTATAAATGTACATATATGGAGGTATATATATATTTGGAGTTTATATATAGGAAATTTATAAACAATACCATGATTTCATTTTGTTTGAATTTATAAATTATAGGTATGGTAGAACCTAAGCTACCAAGATTTGTATTCTATATATATTATTATATAAATTAATGAATTATGGAAGAGAGTGTCATTGTATGTGGAATGCGGTAGAAATAAAATTTTAGTTAATTGAAGAAATTAAATTGGATATTTTAATTGGATAGGTATATTATTAATTTTACTGTACATATTGTCATAAGACCGAGTTTAATATTTATTTTTTATTATTTTCATTTTAATCTAGCTAAATTATTATTGTCAATTTTCACTTTAGACAAATTTAGTTACCATATATTGTTGAGTGAATATTAGTTTATGATATCATTCGATAAGTTGTGTGGAGATTAATAAATTTTAATATTAGGAAAAGATTATTTATGTTTTGTAAATAAGTTGATACTTTTTAATATGTTGATTTCGTTGTATTCTTCAATAGTTGGATTGTATATTATCGACATTTGAGTATTATTTTGTAAATGGCTTATTAAGTAAAGTTAGTGATTATGTAAAGATTTTAGAAAATGTGCAAATAATGTCTCCCTTGGATACATTGTTGGTTGAGTTTACTATTCATTATTGTGGTTGATTTTTTGGTATTGTTTTATGGAAGGAGCTTTTTGTACCAAATGGTTATTGAGAGACTTCCCGAGGCTTGGGGAAAAATAGCTTGAGTATTGGTTTCATGATTTTGTCATTTTGAAAGTGGTTGATTTATATACTTGAGACATGTACATGAGGGTCTATAGCCATGCACTGCTTATTCATTATTATGGTTGGATTTTGTGTGCGAGATGGTTCATGCCTTGCTCTATGTGTATTCTCATGTGGTTTTGTAATTTGTGCAAGATGGCTTACCCTATTTGAAGTGTTGTGTCTACTAGTTGCAAGTAGGGGGAGTGGCTCTCAATGGGGGCTAAAACCCAAAGTGGTTGACCAAGTACCTAACCTATTGGAAGTTTCGTAATTAAGTCATAACCTAATTAAGGAATTAAGGGGTTGGGTATTTTTCACATTAATCAAGATAATGGTGATAGAGCTTTTAATTTTGCTGCAAGTCTTGGTTGGTTCTATGGAAATTTTTGTTTGACTATTACCCTTTGTGCTTAGGGGTCAAATTGCTAGGGTTTAGGGTTTTATTTCCTTTGTCTAAAATATTCACATCTTTTAAACCCTCGTGTTATATTTTTATGTTGACCTATTGCTTTGGGTATTTGGTTACTTAAGTTGTCAATGAAGCCTTTTATGTCATGCATAAACTAACCCCCTTTACCTGGCCTGTCGGTCTTCTTCCGCATTGGGAGTTAATACAAATTTTTGCCTAATGTCGGGTGATAAATTTTATAATTTTAGATAGGTCTAAAGTTTATGCCTTAAGGGTTGCCCCCCATTTGCCTAGTCGGTCCCCTATTATAAATAACATTGTGGCATGTGCAGGTTTATGAACTATCAGATCAAGGGTTCTAATCCTGACCGTTCCCCGTGGACCTCGTAGGATTTTTTGATGATGTCACTAAGGTATGTTGAGGTTTGTGATGTGTTGCCACTTGTCATGTACGGTGATGGGGCTCAGTCTGAATTCTCCATCGACATTAATGAAGGCTTTCAAATCGACGACTGTCATGTGATAATGAGGATTAATTGTGGTTATTCCTCACCAATTGTGCATGATTAAAATAATGGTTTTAAAAGTACTGTGAGGTGTGTGGATGAATGACATGTGGATTCATTTGGCAGTACAAAGTGACATGTGGGTATTTTGACTGGGGCGTGTATTATTGGCCGATGGGCCTGCCATTTGATAACATGGAAATTTTAAAGATATTTGACTTGATCCGAGTCGTTCAAAGTGCCAACTTGCTGGTGCATCAACAACCCTAATTCAAAATATTGAATCAACCATGTGATGGCTATTTGAGCTTTGCAAATAACTTGTATTAATGGCACAGGATCATCGATAGATATCAACCTGATTTCCATGCGTGCGAGGGGTTATATCCAGGTAATCATAATGAATAGTACATTGATTTCCATGAACCTGGAAACTAACAATGGTGAAATTGATGTCAGTGAATAATCATTCACTTGTTCTCTGCTACAATTGAAGAATTGATGATCAATGCATCAATTTTCTTTATAAATTCCTGTTGGTTATTCATTTGTTTCATAGCAATGCAGAGTCTAAATTATTTTATGCTTCTGTATTAAGTGGTTGTTTCCTTGGTAAGGGCTTTGGGTTCTAGTAAGAGATGAGCAAGAAAATTGGTTTTGGCTCACCGTTACGCAGGTCGACGAGAATGGGTACGAGAAGCTCTCAGGAGGAGATGAGACAACGTGAACAAAGCACTACTCTAGGAATTTGTGGATCCAAAGAGGAAGATACAAGGTCCCTCCTGGATCTTACTAGGAGCAGTCTTTGGCTTATGGGTCAATTTGCAGATGCGGAGGTGGTAGGCTGTGAATGGGAAAAGCGGTCTATGGAGCGTGGTGAAGGATCAAAGGACGAGCTGAGTTTCGGTCGAGACTCTTTGGGGTAGAAGAATTCACCCATTCTTGTCTCAAGCTGCTCTGGTAGTGATGGCTCTGAGACTAACTCAGACTATCGCAGTTACATCACTGCTTTGACTGAGTTAGTTGGTGTTGACGAAGAGGTCCTCGTGGTAACCCCAATTACCGTGGTGGCACCGTGTGATGGATCTATTCTTGTTTTTGTGAGGGAGGTTGATAAGGGTAAGTTGGTGTCTTCATCCCTCATTGAGGTGAAAACATGAGGCGACTGTCTGTATCGTGGCCGTGGTGATGGTTCTAGTTCTGGGAGTTGATGTGGTTCTTTGGGTTCTACAATTTTGTTGTGGTGCTCATGTTGTGTATTTTTGGGTGTGACGTGGATGAAAGAGAGAAGGCCTTGGTGGAATTTTGCTATGGTGGTACCGACTGGTTACAAGGGTTGTAACTATTTTTCTTCCCCTGTTCACCGAATGATTGCATTCAATTGTGTGCGAATTGTGAAATGCAGATGAAATTCCATTTTTGAAATGAAATTCTATTGAAATGTAATGGAAATGAGCCCGAAGCTTGTCACTCTCCTATTTTATAAAGGAAATCTCAAGGCTCATTGCAGAGGTCAGATTTTTGAATCTTGAAGGTCTAGGTGGTATGCACTGAATGCATATAATACAGATTCAGGATGACTTAGCTGGTAAATTGTTTTGGATAGGGTATGTACATGAGATAGTTGTAATAGGTCTTGTGAAATCATTGATATCGAAAGAAATCTACAAATTTAATGCAATTTCTCTCCTGTGTATGTTGTGACAGATTATGAATGAAATTATCAAGGGTTGTTTCATTTGTCTTCAATGGTATATTTGAATGTATGATTCTTTTTCTTGCCTTAACTTAATGAGTTAATCAAATGCTTGAAAAGGGATTGTAGGCCTGTGATAATGTGTTAAGGATTTGATAAGGAGTGTTGTTTTGAATGATATGAAGTCTTATGATGTAAGGTATTGTGAGAGTCGTTCACTGATATCAGGGTTAAATTTTATGTATGACTGAATATTTTATATGTGACTCCTGCCCAATTTGATGAAGCATTGGCTAATTCATTTAGGATTCTTTTAAATGACTAAAATTAGAAACCCCTTGCATGTGGATTCAAGGTCAAAACATTATAAAATTCAAATTCAATCCATTTTGAGGTGCAAATCTCACATAATATCTGTATTCCTAGCAAATATGTGATCATTTGTATAAAGGTCATCCAAACCTTTGATAAATCCTGTATGTCTGCAAGTTAATAGGAATTTATCTATGTGTGTACTTGAGGTAGGAAATATCATATGAACACAAATAGGAATACCCTCCTTGGTCTCATAGAGCCTAAAGAGAAGGGGTAAAGCCTTGAGAAGCTTTACCTGTTAGTTGGCCACTAGCTTTGGTAATTCTTAAATTTAGAGATTGGTTATCTCTTAGAGAATTGTAAAGCATAACTGGAAAAATGACCAACAAATGATAAGCCTCACTCATGGCTCAAGTGATCATTTAGGCTTGAGATGAGATGAGAAGGCCTAGAATGGAAAGATCAATTGCCTTATCCTCACAAGAGGTATGTTGATTCCGCATGAGTTTGTATGGGGGCCGGGGATCAGTAGAGGTCAACAGGGTAACCCAAAGATGGGGGCCGAGGCCTAGGAAGATCCACATGGGTAACCCATAGCAAGCTATGTGATGAAACTCCTCCCTATTGCAAGTTAACATTATCTAGTTATGAGTTCCCCCTTCTGATGTGTGAGTATGCCTATGAAAGTGAATGCAATGTTGGAAGCGGTGTCTTGTTATGTTGGAGCCATGTTAGTACTTTTGTGTTAGCCTTTTGTCTTCTTGACTATTTTGTGGTGGGACCTTATTGTTATCTCCTAGCATGGGGGGTGGACCTTAGGGTTCCACATGGCTGGGTGGATTGTTCTTTTTCCTCCATTGGGTTTCCCTTGCTGTTGTTTTTGAGTGTGGATGATATACCTTTGTAGCAGATTCTAGATCTGGTATCCATTCGAGAGACAGTTGCCTATGTCATGAATTGTACTTGTATAACATTTGTACCATGTAATGTATCTTGATGTATCCTTCCCATTGTAATTCATGGAAGTATTGATGTAAGCTTATAAACAATATAATGATTTACTCTCATGTATGGGAATTTGTGTATGTACTCATTGGTTCATATTATCTGATCTTTAATGATGTTGTATATGTGGAAATATATATATGTTCATTCATTTAAGGTGAGGGATTTAAAATATATGTTCGTAATGAATTCATTGAACCTTAGAGGATATGGTTTAACTTTTATGTTATGTTTAGATATGATATACAACTTAGGTTATTTTACTTTTTTGAAAAAAAAAATGTCATAATTTATAGTATCAGTGTGTTGTCCTCTGGGGTTCTTTAGTAGGGTGTTACAAAAGTGGCCGAACAACACATAAAGTGTAAAGGATGCAATGAAATCAATTGAAACTCAAATAGGTTGTGAAGCATATATTTATGATTTAACAAGAGACAAGAATAATTATAAATGGACTAGCACTATTCAAGTACATGAAAATTTCTTTTCCTTACAAAATCAGAGGGAAGAAACAATCAAACAATGTGTGACATTAAGGGACTTAGTGAAGACAAATCATATTCCTATATCTAGTGCCCTTGCTAGTGTAGATAAAATCTCAAAAATAAACCTTAAATCTTGCTCTGTGGAAGAAGGAGAAGAGCCTCTAATGGAACTTGAATTACAGTGTAAGAATCTTGTAGAAGAAAAAAGACTTTGGGAAGAAGGAAAATCTACTTGGTAGGATATTTTGAAGAAGCTCAAAGGATCTACATCTTTAGGTTGATATGTCTTATCTTTATGCATAGAAGATTATTTTTTTGGGGGAGAATAAACATATATACATCTCTAAGGGAAGCATATTGAGCCTTTGCATGACCTTTTCTATTGATGTAAAAGGGGGAGAGATAGTGGAAATTTTTTTTTATCAAAACATTGGGGAAGTGATAGTTACATTTTGGGAAAGATTGTTGGAAAACCTTTTGGAGAGACATGTCTATATGTGTAAGGAGGAGACAAGTTTTGAATCAAGTTGTCGAAAATGTTTTTGATATGCATGTTTCCATTAATGAAAAAGGGGGAGATTGTTGGAAGTTTGTAAGTTTGTCATTGATGACGCAATTTGGAAATATGAGCATGAAGTGCACATACATTGGTTGATCTAATGTTTTCATTGATGTCAACATTGTTATGATCATCCTCGCATAGTGGGGAAGTATTTTTGGTGACCTTTGTTCAGTGTCAGTTGGTCTAGAAAGGATGGTCTATCAAGAATTTGGCTAAGTGTTTCCTTTGATAGTATTGTGGTTTAGTGCGTCAATTTTTGGGTCTGCACTTCACCACACATTGGTATAATCTTCTAAAATTATAACTACAATTTTGAGTCTATCAAATGGAGTAGAATTCAAATTTTTGTGGCATTTTGTACAATTTTCAAAATTTTATGAATAATAGTGTATGGCTCTATATATCATAGTTATCTATTGTACAATGTACTAGTGTGGGAGATTCCACACTTCTTTGCGAATAACTATTTTATCTTGGGATGATGAAGATAAGATAATGAATTTTTATTGAATGGGAATTCAATAGGAGATTGAGTCTTGAGTTTGCATGATTGATGAATTACATGAGCTCTTGAAGACTATGTGTTTAGGTCTATTTTGGGTTGACCTAACATAGTTGATATTTTATGAATAATATTTGAGCAACTCTATCTTATGTGGGATTTATATTTAGGTCCATGCCAACCTATCTTGATGGAAATTGTATTTTTATCTTAGGCGCTAAGTGTGGATGAAATGCTTTAAGGGTGTCATGTTTAATTTTTGTGTGTTACTTCTAATTAGGTTGACCTAATTAAAGTTTCACCTGATGTAGGTATATATATGTACGAGATCATTATCGAGGTTCTGGAGAAGAGTAAAAGTATGGTATAGAAGAGTGTGAAAGGAATATATGATATGCAAATGTGGTAGAGCAAAGAATAGTAGATTGTATGTGAATTAGGACATGTATGGTGATTCACCTACATGTGTGTGATGCAATGGTAAGTAGATTGTGAATAGAGCAGAGTATCAATTTAGACAATGTGTAGATCATTTTTGTACCTTAATGGAAATATAATTTGGAATATGATAGATTCTATTGTATCAATTGATTTAGGAAATATTTCCAACCCTTCTTTATTCTTAATCAGTGGATTGTGAGCTCTTTTTTGGATAGTGTATCCTGCATTGAGCCTTTGTAATATCTTATATCTAGATATAATATATTGTGAGCTAATACTCATTGTGGTTTTTCCCTCTTTGGGTTTTCCACAAAAAATACTGGTGTTTATGTGTCATGTGATTCTATGCTTATATTCATTCTTTTATTTATTCATTGCAGTTATTTCTATTCAGTTAATTGGATGGGTTGTGTTTAATTGGTTTGGAGGAATATTGATTCACACCCCCTCTTAGTATTCTAGTTGTTCAACAATAGGGGACTCTTCAAGATTATTTTTTGAGTGTGTAGAAAGAACACCAACTTTATTTTTATGATTTGTTTTATACTTTGATTGCAATAAATTTTTCATATTCTGAAATATTTGAAATATAAATCATTTGTAGCTTATCCTCTATTTTATATTTGTGTTTTTCCTCTTTGCTTTATTCTTTTTATTTTTTATAATTCTCATCTGCCTCTTCCTTCACAAGATAGAAAATGAATATGTTTTATGATATGAACAACATAGGGAACACAAAAATTGAGTGATGCAAAACTATCAAATAGTATGAAAGGTATTAAATTCGGAATAGCTAAATATGTTCATGGTTTGAAGTATATGCAGAAAAGGAAACAAGTCAGATCTCTTTAGAAAAATATCAAACTTAGAATTCAAGATATACATTGTAGATATTGTGACATTCACACAACCTTCTGGTTTATGGGAAGTGGGTAATTTCTATTAAAAAAACCAACTCAAAATTTTAATAAAACAACAATTTACTTAATTTTGACCACAGAGATAGCATAAAAAACAACAAATACTCATCAAATACTAAAGTAAAGGGGTGATTTAGAAATTAACCCAAGCATACATTATATTTGGCAAAGAACTGCATATTCGAATTTCAACAAATTTAAAGAATTTAAAAATATTTTCACACAAATTATTACCTGCAACATCTACATGAAAAGTAGGTGACCATAAAAAAAATAGTTTTACTTTTATCATGAACATAAAAATATGAAAACACAATATATTATTGAAATGATGCAACACAAAATTTTATGTCAAGGCAATATAGCCTACTCATTATAAATTATTATACAGTCCCACAAGTGTGCAAGTTGAGAGAATAGAAGACACATACAATAAATAATGATCTATGTCTGTGTTGGAAGGGAAAGAAATTTAATTCCCTCATATGAAGTAAAAATAAACATCACTAAATACACCCACAAAAAAGAAGAAGCTTTTCTTGCTTTTAGAAAGCCATTATATGGTTTTGTTGTGGATTTTACTACAATTTTCATCTTTCTCTATGATGATATATAGTTCTTCACTCGGTAGTTTCATCCTTCCTTCAATTGCATATCTTGAAATGTTTAAAGATACTTTTCTCTTATAGTTTTGTAATAATTGTCAAACCATTTAGAATAACTAAATACTCAGAGTTAGGTTTGTACTAATGGGTATGATTTTCATATAGCCCGAGGTTTATGAAGATCATTTTTTTATCCCATCATTACCAACCACATAAAGCTTGTTTTTTCTCTTTATCAACTCTAAACAACAAATACTTTAAAATATTTTTTTCGTTAACTTTCATGAAGTTTGAGATTTCTGTAGTACACAAATGACTGGCATCCTACATGGAGTTGCAACTGAAGAGTTACGTCTATCTATGTAATAAAATGTCACTATATCTATAAAAAATATCCCTATTTTTACTCAATCTTGAGCCCCTAACATAAATTATAAATAACCAATCCACCTCCATCGATGTTGAGGCTCCAATCATGGCCTTTTAAGTTTTTATTCCTCACTTGATCTTCTAATTTATCATATATTCTTTCTTCCCTAATTTTATTGTAATGAATGGCACTTAGGTCCTAGTATATGGATGGTTGATAATAGGCAATGTCCCCATGCAAAGATAGAATCCCAAGCCAACAACCGTGTCATCTAGAATTTTACTTAGCCACATATCCACCATATCTATAATCATAATGTACTCCTTGGATTCACACACATTCAAAAAATAGCAATAAAAAATTGAGATGCATGCATTCACATGATATACATGTGACAAGGACATAAAAATCTCCTCCATCACCAATTGAATTGCATGCAACATAATAATTAGTTTTGTCTTGAAAATTTCCTTCAATATACAATCCAATATAGCCCCCATATAGTCAAATTGTTGTTTCTTAGCTCTTAGGAACATCATGGTAACCATTTTGCCTTTAAATATATTATAATTTAGAATTTTAGTGTAGGAAGGTTTTTAATATTCCTCTAATGTAGCCTCTATACAACCTCCATCATGAAAATTTAATTTCTCACACTGAGATCTCCCATAGTATCTCTAGCTAGAGGTGAGGCAAGGAAAGTCATAAACTAAAGTAAATGAATACCATTAATATGACTAAACTCAACCAAGGTGAGGATGATAAATCTAAAGTAATCAACTACCACATGCAAGGAGAGCTATCACAAGTGTCATATGAAAATAAATTATTTTAAAGGCCTTTCTTTTGTTGTAGGCTCCACTATTTTTTGATATGTTGATACTTGTCTAATGGAACAATGGGAAATGTTTGTTAGATTTTTACCTTTGAAATTGTGTGCACATTGTTGATTAAAATAAAATTAATAATTTTGTAGCTTCATGTCTTCAACTTGTAACATTTTTCCTTTACCAAAACTAGGACTTGATTCCTCCAATGTGTCATCTTTCAAACAATTGTACTATTAGAAAAATGTGAATTGGTTTGGGCATAAAGTGGAGTGCTATTATGTACAAAGTACAATTATCTTTATTCTTTCCCGTACTCTCCATAAACTTTAAACAAATCTTTGGTCCCACCATCTCAATTGAGTCAACTAGGCTAGCTCACAAGTTTTCCACCCAATAGTGTGTTAGGATTCTTGAATATCCTAGGGGTTTTTACCATGAATTTCCTAAGTGTTAAACCTTAAAGATTAAAACTCTATGAATTTTTCTCTAGCCCATCACTTTATGTTTTAATTTTAAAGTGACTTCCTCAGCTAGTTCCTGGTTGTTTAAGTTCCTCTTCTAAGTCCTTATATTCATGTATTTTCTAGGCCCACATGTGAAGTTATGACATTGCAAGGTATCACCGAGTGTTTTTGATAAGAACCATTTCAAAATTCATGGTATTTTCCTTGAAGGTGAACATGTGACATATTTTCTTTGTATTATGCTCAAGCTTCTTATCAAAAGCTTGAAATGACTGAATTCCTTCAACATGCAAGTATGCAACATGTTTCCATGTGTAAGGTGCACCACTAACTCTTTGATGGGTATAACTCTAACATCATCAAAATTTGGAGAATTTATATTGGATCACACAATTTAGGCTTATCATAAGATTAAAAAGGAGCTTTGTATTAAGCCAATGATGGTGTGATCGTTCAACACATGGAGCTTAGCCAGTTTGAGCCCAAGTTTATTCCCTATAGTTAAGGTTACTAAACATGGTGGCACCTAAGTTCCACATGTAACAATTTTGTGAGCTTATTTCTTATTAAAAGTTCTAATTGTTGGGACAACTTCAAGCAATGATAGTGCGAAATGATGAAACATCCTATTTTATGTCATGTCAACATATCTGTCCAAGCTTTTCTAAAATTTTGTGGGGCCACTAGGGTGATTTGTACAGGGATTTTTCATAGAAATTAAAGAAAATATATTCTCAAATATATGAAGGCCATGTTATTAGTAAAATTTTCTAGGTCAAATTTAGATCAAAGGCTAATATTCAAATTTTGAAAATGGTTACCTACGACCACCCTATTTGCATATATGAGCTTTAATAGATTCATTTGCCATTATCTAACAAATTCTTCTAGATTTTTGAGGTAATTAATTTTTTTTGAGTTCACAAAATCCCTACAAAGTATCCTTTATAAATAATTTGTGAAAATCTAGCTGATTAAACATTCAAAATGTCAAATTAGGGTTCTTCAAGGTGGAAAATAGGTGTCTATTTTCTTGACCTACTTTGTGTAATTTACTTTTCTAAAAGGTTGTTCTAGTTTGGTTAGGTTGAATTTGAGTTGAAAATAAAGAATAAAATACCCATAGTTGTAAATTTTTAAAAGGAAGTAAAAAACCTATTTACCCTTAGAACCCTAATTCAGTGAATCGAACCCTAGTTCCCAAAATAGAAGATCATTAAGAAGGTTAAAGAGGGGTTTAGATGAGGATATATTGTAGAAATTATTTGGGTCATCTAAGAGAGATAAGCATGCTCAAGGTTATGGTATTATTTCAGATAAATTAGTGGATATGGAAGATGATGCTAGAGATGCCACTATCTTGGCCTAGGGATGAAATTTATTTAGATATGGGTTTAAAAAAATTCAGTCACCAGGGCCTCTATCAAATATACAAAATTTGGATTCGGTAAGGTTGTTTGTCCCAAATGTATTCAAAAATGTGTACCTAATCAAAGTAACTACAATAGATATAACCCTAACACAATGGCCATTACAATGATAAGGGTATAAACATGGTAAGTTTGGACAGGGGTTATATCTGTGAGGTATTCCATTTGAGAAAAAATGTACATGTCCCAATTTATCTCGGTCCCATTTAGAGAGAATATTCAAGTGATGGGATAGCTTCAAAATGAAATGACTCCCACATCATAAAAGAAGAGTTTCAAATAGGAAATTGGTTTCACTAGGGATGAAGTAGAGCCCTTCAATTATGGAAAAATTGAGGACTACTTTTGTTAGAATATTGTCATTGATGTCAAAGGTGAGAAAATAAATTTGTCAATAGAAGAAATCATATGATGGAAAAAGGCCAAAGACCACTAGTTGATGTTTGAAGACCAAGAAAAATAAAATTACAAGTATGAATTGATTATGACCAACTAATTTACTTTTGGAGTTCATATTATCGATTAAAATTATTATATCTAAAGTGGTTGATCTATATGAATGCTGAGAATTACTTGATAGCATGAAGTAATTTCTAGGTTGGCAAACCTTCATTATCTTGGTGCCCTTGTTTATCATGTGAAAGATAAATTTATTATATCCTTGCTGGTTGACCACATAATTTGGAATATGTTATGAAGACATAAATATTTAATCTCCCAAGATCACTATAGTAGCAATAATCTTTACTAAGGAAGTGAATCACTTATGAGGGGTAGAAATTATTATATGATGATTAATTACCATTCATAATATCAATTATCATTGTTAGAGAGCAGTGATTAATAAAATTAGAAGAAAAAATTGTCATTATGAAAGGATTTGAATTTATTCAAGAAAGTATAATGATTATATGATGCAACAATTACATTATGAGCAAAAAGTAAACATGATAAGAAGTGAGTGATTTAATTAATACATGTAGCCATTTATAAAGGAAGTTGATTTGATTAAAGACTATGATAAGCGATTAAATTAAAATAATCACAAACTAAAACTAGATTATAATTACAAAATGTAGTGACTATGTATGAAGAGGTGTGTCTAATGATAAGACAAGATATAAAGAGTAAACCATTCATTGAGAAGGAAATGAGGTGAGATAAATAGAATATCATTCAATGTAAAAGCATATTTAAAGTTTATGAAGGAAATGCTTAAATTTAAAAAGTAGTGATTATCTTTAAGGTAATTTGTGAAAATAATTAAAGTTCTTAGAAAGCAATGATCAACATAAAATTTTAGTTTAAAAAGATTATGCATTAGTCTCAAAAGGTAGCAATCATTTATTTATCAAAGGTAATGATCTTTTAGAAATTTATCTCTTTTCTAAGAGATGCATCTTCTCATTTGATTATGAGGATATAAAAAGATTATTGTGAATTGAGGAGAAGTGAGTGTGTAAGAAATAGAATGTAAATATCAATATATGCACCAAGTGTAGTGGGTGTTGAGTAGTAAGAGATATGAGAAGATAATTAAAGGAGTGAAATAAATGTAGTATCATGGAAACATATTTATGAAGAAGGGAAGTGTGTGAGATACACACTTGTATCATTCAAGAACAATATGATATAAGAAGAAGAATATATGTAGATTTTTGTATGAAGATTCAAGAAAGAAAATATATGCAGATTTGTGTGTGAAGATTTTGGGGAGGATAATATAAAAGGAGATCATTTAAGGTGATTTGTGAATAAGATTTATTCTGAAGAAGACACGATTCTATTGAAGAGGTTGGTGCCTCATATTGGAGAGGTTGATGCCCCATATTAATGAGGTTGGTGCCTCATATGGAGAGGTTGATGCCCCACATTAATGAGGTTGGTGCCTCATATAAAAGATGCTGGTGTATCTTGCTAAGTTGGTGAATAGTTGTGGGGATTAGTGTCTCTAGTGGGTTGGTTCCTACAAAATTCTACGAGCGGGGATTGGTGTCTTTAGTGGGTTGGTTCTCACAAATTGTATAAGAGGGGATTGGTGTCTCTTGTAGGTATGTGTCTACAAAGATTATAAGAAGTTTAATATAAGTAATAATTTTCCATGGTTTTCTCCCATAAGGGTTTCCACACAAATCACGTGTTCCTCTTGTGTTGCATAATTGTTAGATCTTATGTGAATGATATTGTTCAATTGATATTATTATGGTTGTTATTTTGAAAAAGTAAATATTGTTTTATACTAATTCATCCCCTCTCTCAGTATAATTGTGTTCTCACAAACTTCATCAACATGTACTATGCACTATGTTAGGTTTTGGCCATGGATGCCAAGATTGAAATATCAACTCCCTTATTGGTAATGGCTGTAGATCTACAACAAAGAGACTTAAAAAAAAAAATGATCATGTCACATTCATCTCAGAGGGAATCCACAAAGAAATAATGGAAATCAAAGGTGATTAGAATGTTGTATGCTTCAAATGGTATTCTCTCTCATTCTATATTATTTGATAAAGTTGTAAAAAGAATTGGACCCCTCAAATGAAAATAAGGTCTCGGGATGAGAATGAATTTATCTTTCCAATCCAGGAGCAGACTTATATCTGGGACATGCATTGTGACAAGTCCAACTATGTAATTTTTGAGGAGTTTTTTAGCTGAGGGTTGATAAGGAATCTAGGGTTTCTTGTTTATTCGAGACTCTATGAGAAATATAGAATATTCTTAAGGCCATTCGACCTAACTCTAGAACTAGAAAATGATCATACTAGGGTAATTGGTTATTCCATTCCCATTACATAATAATCAAAATTTATGGTGCACTATTTGCACGCCATATATTGCCTAAAGTAGTGCCAGTTAGAATTGCATTGTTGGAAATCATGTGGTAGTTGAATGAGGCTAATAAAAATAATTTAAGAAATATGAAGGGGTCTATCCTACCACCAATTATTATTTTCTTTGATTTTATGATCTTTAAAAGAGGGCTTGAAGTTGCTATACTAAAAACTACAACCATATAGGATGAAGGTGGATGTATAGAGGAACTGTTATCCTGAATAGTATATCCACTAGGTCAAAACTAGGGTCAAATTGGCTAACTACACTCACTAATTTGACAAAATTGAGGATTCATTTAGAGATTTCTCCTTCGAGGCATAAGTTTAGAAAAGGAGAAAATCTTGAGTGAGGATCCAAAGTGCAGAGGAAAAATATGGGATCAGACCCTTCATACAAAGGAGCATATTTAAAGATTGAGTAGTTGATCCTTAGGACATTGATAATGATTGAAAGTGTTGCTAATCTTATAGTAGAAGCCCCAAATTGGCAGTGGATAGGCCTAGGATTGCAACATAGATCACTGCACAACAACCTCCACAACAAATACAATCTTTACAAAAAGTACGTCCTCAACCTTTGGTTGAGTATCTTGATGATGATGTGAAGGGCACACAATCTACTAAGAGGGGGGGGGGGGTGCTGAATCAGTAGATCCAAACAATTACAACAATTTCAAAAACCTTCACAATTATTTTATGGATTTTAACATGAAGAGAAATGAACCATACAAGCTAGTAAGTGAAGCAATTAAAGCACACCACAAGATAACACATAACACAAGATTTTATGTGGAAACCCAAGATGGGAAAAAACATGATGACAAGCTCTCACAAGTAGGAACATAATAATTAAATTTTACAATGAGATACAGGCACCAACCTATCAAAGAAACCAATCCCCAGAATATTCAGTAGGCACCAACCTACAAGAGACACCAATCCCCAAAAGATTTAGTAGGCACCAACCTACTAGAGACACCAATCCCCATCGAAACAGAGACACCAATCCCTATTAGAACAATACAACAGGTAGAGCACCAATCCTACCAAAACGAAAATAATGACAGATTTGAAATTTAAGTCTAACTAGCAGAAACACTGATACTCACACTTAGTCTTTTCTTCACGACACAAATGTACATCCCACTACAGTACTTTCAATTCTATCATTGTATATCTCTCACTTACATATACTGCATCTGAACATTTGAAATATATACATGATGATGTAGGAGCATCCGGGTGAATGACTAATCAACATCAACCAAAAAAGTAAGTATTTTATTTTCATATTTGATTTTACATTTTTGTGTGGGTTGGACCTTCAAGAGCATCTTCGGGAGTTTTTAAGGATAAAATTTTCATTTAACAATACTTGGACTTCATTTCAAAAATCAGAGGTAAATGATGTGTTTAATGTGATTTTGAAATTATTATATTATATAGTTTCAAGGCTTGAAGGGTTAAAGGGGGTCCATTTGGATATTAAATTGAAATTAAAAATGAGAATTAATATTATTTCTATCAATTTGGATTCCTATAAAATTTTCATAAGGCAAGTAACCTTTGACATTTCGTTCTTGTCTTATTGGGTGCTTAAAATGGAGGGAAAATTTGTGAATTTTTGGAAAAATAATGAATGACTCTTCAATTACCAATAGAGCACGATGTGGTTTGGTATTTAATTCATTTTACAAATGAATTTACCTAAAAAATATTTTTAATATGGTTAAGTAACATTTACAACACATTTTGGAAGCAAAACTATGCCTTTTTCCCATCATTTGTGAAGGAATTTTAGAGGTCAAGTTGAGGGAAATGAAAGTGAAGATTTGGGTGCCAATTTTTGGTGATTTATAAAGGTGTATGAATGTATAAAATATAGCCTTAAATGGTGGGAAAAGACATAAATCAACAACATAAAGGTTGGAGAAAGAACTTGTAGGTTGCTTGTGAGAGTTGCACAAGAGAAAGTGTAGAAAATCAGCTTGTGAAGAGAAGAGAATTAGACAAAGATAAAAGGGATTTTTTAGGTGTTCAAGGCAGCCATTGAGAGCTGCATAATGAGGAGAAAAATTATGTTTCAAAATTTAAGTGAATCCAAGAATTTTGAAGACAGGAGGACTTGAAGATTCATAGATAAGATGTGTCTAGAAAAGCTTGTAATTTTTTTGAATTTTATGTAATGTTGAGTCTTCCATATATGTAATTAATTTTGATGAAATTTAATATATGAATGTGTATGTTTGTAAGTTTGTGTTGTGTAGTAGAGAGCCTCTTCATCATTTGGTATCAAAGCAGGAGACCTTGAGAGTGGAGAAAATCCACTAGGACCTATAGGTAGAGTAGAGGATAGAAGGCAATAAAGGAGAGCTCATGTGAGGATTGTTGCAGGTAGAGAGAATCCTTGAGAAATCGAGAGCTAGGGAGCCACAAAAAGAAGTGTGAGAGTTGTGAAAGATTGCAACAGATGAGATGGGTATATTCATAAGGAAGAGACCAATGATTTGTGAAGCATGGAGATGGTATGAAGAAAACAAGACATGGAGGATGATAAAAAATATAAACAAGTTATTGGATAAGCTAGAGGCACAACTGAGTGAACAAAAAGACATGAGAAGAGAAGAAGAAAAGAATGAACAAGAGGATAAAAGTGTAGCATCGATTATGGTAGAAGAGAATGAAGATGCATCTATAATGGATGTGATTTCAATGATGGAATGTGAAGAGATTGAAAATGGTGAAGACAAGGATGACTTAATGTTGCAGATTTTAGTAGTAGAAGAAGAGTGGTTTAGTAAGCTTTCTAATGAAGGAAAGAAGATGAATATTGCAGCAAAGGAAAAAGAGGTAATATAGAAATATTTTAATTTCATTTGTGATTATTCTTCCATAGTGAGAGTAGAAGAATATTTTGTTAGAGAGGATAAAGTTGCAATTGCAGAGTTGTGTGTAGATGCTATATTTTTGTGTGTAGAAATTGTAGAAGATGTTGCAGGTGGAAATTGGTGGAGGTGGTCGGTTTGTGGTGGGATGGATCTTGAGAAGGAGGGATGGATCTTGAGAAGGAGAAGAGGGGGGAGAAATAATTTGGAGGAGGATGGAAAATGGTGGATGCAAATCCACAAGAGGATAGAAGAGTAGTGTGAAGAGTTGTAGGAGGAGAATGTTGAATGTTCTGGTAAGATGCTGGAAAAGAAAAAGGAAGAAAAATCAATAGGGTACCTATGAAAGCATTGGAGTATTCTGAAAATAGTTTCATATTTGAAAGGGTGTTTTAAACACTCAACTCCATCATTGTGAGCCTATGCTCATAATTTTCCTATCTGGCATGTCTGATGTAGGAACATCTGGGCGAATGAGCAATCAACATCAACCAAAAAAAAAATAATTTTATTTTCATATTTAATTTTGAATTTTTGTGTGGGTTGGAGATTCAAGAGAATCTTGTGGATTTTTTTAAGGATAAAATCTTCATTTACCAATACTTTGACTTCATTTCAAAAATTAGAGGTAAATAGTGTGTTTAATGTGATTTTGAAATTATCGTATTATATAATTTCAAGGCTTGAAAGGTTAAAGGGGGTCCATTTAGATATTAAATGGAAATTAAAAATGAGAAATAATATTCATTCTATCAATTTTTATTCCTATAAAAGTTTCATAAGGCAAGTGACCTTTGACATTTCGTTCATTTCTTTTTGGGTGCTTAAAATGAAGGGAAAAATTGTGAATTTTTAGAAAAATAATGAATGACTCTTCAATTACCAATGGAGGACGAATTGGTTTGGTATTTACTTCATTTTAGAAAGGTATTTACATAATAAATATGCTTGATATTTTTGAGTAACATTTACAACACATTTTGGAAGCAAAACTATGTCTTTTTTCCATCATTTGTGAAGGAATTTCAGAGATCAAGTTGAGGGAAATGAAAGAGAAGACTTGGGTGCCAATTTTTGGTGCTTTTTAAAGGTGTATGAATGTATAAAATACATCCTTAAATGGTTTTAAAAGGCAGAAATCAACAACAACAAGGTTGGAGAAAGAACTTTCAGGTTGCTCATGAGAGTTGCACAAGAGAAAGTGTAAAAAACAGCTTGTGAAGAGAAGAGAATTAGATGAAGATAAAAGGGATTTTGCAGGTGTTAAAGGAAGCCATGAGGTCTGAATAATGAGGAGGAAAATATGGTTTCAAAATTTGAGTGAATCCAATAATTTGGAATACATTAGGACTTGAATCTATTCATAGACAAGATGTGTCTAGAAAAAGCTTGTAATTTTTTTTGAATTTTATGTAATGTTGAATCCTCCATATATATAATTAATTTTGAAAAATTTCATACATGAATGTGTATGTTTGTAAGTTTGTGTTATGTATTAGAGAGCCTCTTCATCACATGACATTACATTAACACTCTTCTATGTCAACTAGGGATCCGCACCAACTAAACAACATAGGGTGGACCTAAATTCAAATTACATGAAATATGTAATACACTGGTCCAAAATTGCCACTAAAAGAACATGAAACCTTGTGCCCCATGGGAACCTTAAACAAGTCTTATCCTTGCTCCAAATTATTGATTTGAATTCTACATTCTTTTATCCATTCTCGTACATGCCTCAAACTTTGAATAGCTTGTTGAACCCTCTATTACTTCAAAACTCCTTGCACACTGAGCCATGCCACTAAAAACTCAAGAAAAAGATATAACTAGTGTAGGCACACTCTCCTTTTAAATATTAAAGAAATATTGCATTTATAAAATAAATTCCACCCATATTAATTAATCTCTCTACCCAAAAGATATCCTTTTAGACCACTACACTCATGTTGACTAAATACTCGACATGGTATAATAAGTTCATTAACTATCTAAAGGTAGTCACACCACTACTAACATGATTTACTCTATGATAGATTAGACAACCTACACAAAATGCTTCTAGAACCTTGATACAACTGCTAATACTTGTACTCCCATAATCTTCTTCATTTTTACAACCTTCACATCTGATAGCCTTGATACCCTTTGATGACCACTGTCAATATCAATGACCTATTGACATCAACTTGACATCAATAAAAACCTATTCTCAATAATATCCCCCTTTGTCATTGATGACAAATAGTAAATTTTTGGGGCCACCAAAACACTCTTGATGAATAAGTCTAAATGATTCATGTGCTGTAGCATTTACCCCTCTTGTGAAAGATATGACATTTAAAGATAAAAAGATAGTTATTATTTCTAAGCAAGTCAAAATTTTGAGCACTCTTTCCTTAACATAGCATTTCATCAATTCAAGATAGTTATTCTTTCCAAGAAATCTAAAAAAATTGAGCACTCTCTCCCCCTTTGACATTAATGACAAATGATCAACATCCTAAACCAGTACTACATCATCCGAAAACCTATTTCCTGGATAGACTCCCCTTGAGTCCATGCATCAAAACTTTTGAGAACATTCCACAAGAGCACCAACTCTTCTTGTGGCAAGGAGACCAAGCTCCCCCTCACCCTGTACTTTCCTCTCGAATCAAGAGGAGGGGGTAACAACTCCTAGCTTCTATCAGAGAAACTCAAATGTATCCTTAGGAAGTGGCTTTGTGAATATATCGACAAATTTCTCCTTTGTATCAACATATTCCAATCTGACTTCTTTCTTAGCAAACTTCTCTCTCAAGAAATGATACTTGATTGCAATGTGTTTTGTTCTTCAGTGCATCACTGAATTCTTTGAAATTTTTATTGCATTCGTGTTATAAAAAAGAATAGTGATAGGATACTCATACTCAACCTTCAAGTTCTGCTTCATCCAAAGAAACTGAGTGCAACATGATGTTGCACCAATATATTTTGCTTTTATCGTGGATAAAGAAACTGATTCCTACTTCCTAATCAACTAGGACACCAAACTGTCTCCAAGGAAGAATGTACTGCCACTCGTGCTCTTCCGATCATCGACACAACCTGCCTAATTTTTATATGTGTATGTAGTAAGAGTGAAATTTTCACTCTTTGGATACCAAAGACCAAATTCTTCATTATCCTTCAAATACCCGAATATCTTCTTCACCATCTTTACATGAGTCTCTTTAGGTGCTTCCTGAAATTTGGAAACTATTCCAACTGCTTGCATAACATTGGGCCTGGATGCTGGCACTTACAATAAACTACTATAATATTTTCTAAACAACATACCCAAGATTCAAATGACTGAAGGAAAGAAAATACAAAAATAAGAGATGAGAAAGAATAAACTATATTCCTCTCAAGAAAATGCAAAGCTTCTATGATCTTGAGAATTGGAATGAATTGATGCAAAGGGAGACTCTCCATTTTAAATCTGATCACAAAACCTCAAAAAACACAACAGGAAAAGGCTACAAATACATAATATGAACAAAATTTGGAAGAGAAAATCTACAAATATTATTATCTTCAAACATGCAAAAGATTACAAGTATTTGAAGCTCATGGGCTCCTCTACAATCTCACATGCAACACTTGCAACAAACTTGTCTTCAAAAATCTGGTGTCATTCCTGATAGCATTTTAACATGCAAAAATTTCCTTGCTGCGTACTCATCTATACATTACTCTATTCTGTGTTCCCTCTGCGCTTGCATACTATACACTTTGACAATACCTCCTTGTCTTCCTTCTTTTCCAACCTACAATCACTACCTCAAGATTCTATCCTTCCTTCTTTGATTGTCTTCCTTCTTGCTTAACTCCACTGATCTACGATCTCCCCCTTGAGATTCTCTTCACCATCCCCCCTCCATCTCATCTTACGGTTAAGGTTTTCTTTACATACTAACTTTACCAGAAAGCTTCCTCTACCTTGAGCCACACACACACCACTGCCCAACTCATCATTAAGACATCTGATAGGGTTTACCAGATATCACCCTATCTTGAATCGAGCCACCCAACATTTAATTTTATTCTACAGAATTTTTCTTCATTCATTGTCTATTAAACCCTATAATTATATTTTCATTCAATGCACTCTCCTGTTTATTCTATTTGTTTTGATCTCAATCACATCTACAATTTGTGTCGCCACCTTGAAGATCAAATCTTCATTTAAATTGGTCACTGGTGCAATTGAACCAATTAATTCCTTCCTCTATGTCAATTTGCAGGTGAAAACCCTCGTTCACACTGTTGTAGCCATTTCAAATCTTCAAGTTCAAATACTAGTTATTGATCTTCCCTTTCGCACCATGATCCTTTGGCTCTCCATTCATCATGACACCTTTAAAACGTAGCCATTAGACTTCCTATCCTTCAACTTAGCACCGTTGATCCAAATTAACTTTACACCCATCATTATGTCAGAGGGACTGAAAATCTTCTCCTATCAACATCAACCTTTCTCCTCGATGAAGATTTACATAAGCTTTTACTACCCGAGGGCCCACCATTTCAGCTCACTGCCACACAATTCACAAAAAGGATGTGAATTGCACGATCATCTAATCGATAATCTCCATCTACTTATACACATCACCATCTATCCTTATCAACCTATCGGGTCCCACCATATACCTTCCATTGCACATCGCTAAGTTGCCAAAAACCCAAACTTTAGAACCTCTTGTTGGAGGTTGCAAAGTTTTGAAAACCCGTGACTCTTCGATGCTCTTCCATCGTAAATTGCTAAATCACCAAAAACCTTAACTTCAGAACCTCTTGTCAGAGGTTGCAAAGTTTTTAAAAACCCATGACACATCGACAAAAAGATGGTAGCCTTCACTTCACAGTCACTAAGTCGGGAGGTTATGAAACTCTATAACCCTACAACTTAAGTTAGAAAAACTTGGAACCTTGCGACTCAGGTTAGGAAAACCTGGAACCCCAAAAATCCTCATAGCCT
Source organism: Sequoiadendron giganteum (assembly GCA_007115665.2). NCBI lineage: Eukaryota > Viridiplantae > Streptophyta > Pinopsida > Cupressales > Cupressaceae > Sequoiadendron > Sequoiadendron giganteum. The sequence goes on along the minus strand of CM021102.1, from coordinate 38,875,782 downwards.
TGGCCCTTATTGAAATCAAACAAAGAAAAATAAAATATTTTTGGTGACACAAGATTTCCAATACACCATGGATGCTCCTGCATCAAAAAGCCAAGGTAGAAAATTTTGTGAGCTTGGTCTCACAAAATGGAGTTGAGTGGTAGTACCACCCTTACAGATTTCCAACAATCTTAAGCAAACTCCATCATTAAAACTGGTACCTCTGATTTATTCTTCTTTCTCCTCTTCTAGGACTTAGCTAGAACAAACAACCTCCTCCTTTGACAACTTTCCACTCCATTCATCTCCCCACTCGTGGAATAATATTCACCATGAACCGTCCTCCTCCTAATACCATAGATTCTCCTCTCTACTCTTATGGGATTCAACCCACCACAAATTGACCACCTCCACCAAATGCAACTCACAATATCTTCCAATCTTGTGGGATTCAACCCACCATATTCTGACCACCTCCTCCAAATAATCTCTCTACTCCTCTCCTCTTTCATGGGTTTTGATCCACTAAAAACCGACCACCTCCACCAAATATCTCCTGAAGCTTCCTCCATAGCTCCTACCTACAAGTATACATCTATATACCACTTTGGATCCTCATAATAATTTCTTTTCTAACTCTTTTCTCATCTCATAATGCAAATCCTTTACAAATTTAACATTATAAAACTCATAAAAATTATATTTTACATTGATGACTTTTTCTGTCACAACATCTTCTTCTTCACTACTCAATGCTACTATATTTGTTGTTTCATTGAACAAATTCTCTATCTTTTCAATATCATCCTCAAGAAAATATTTTTCTTCATCAGGTTCCTCATCGAACACTGGATCCTCATACATCACCACATACTTTGTTTTAACTGCAACATCCTCAATTGCTGCAATTTTTACTCTTTTACTTTGAACTGCAATACTTTCACCTTCATTACTCGTTGTCATAATTGTCTTTGTGTTCTCCAAAGGAATCTCATCCACTACTATAATTTCCCCTTTCTTTGCTGCAACAAGCATCTTCTCACCTCCAATGACAAGTTTTGTAAACTCCTCTTCGTGTTTATCCATCATTTGTCCTTCCAATAACTTGTTGATTCTTTCCATCTCTTCTTTCAACAAGAGATCTTCCTCTTCCTCACCAACCTACTCATTAAACACATGACCATCCATGTTCACAATTTTTGATTGCAAACGCATTGGACTCAAGGGAACACTGAGAGGGGGGGTGAATTAGTGTTCAACAATCATTAAAACTCCATTCATTCAAAATATGAAACCATTTCATCATTGCATTAAGGAAGATATGTATGCATTGAAAGTAAACATACACAACACCATGACACAAAAATTTTTGCGTGGAAACCCTGTTAGGGGAAAAACTACGGTGGAGATTAATCCATAATTTGAGTACTCAAAATATAGTTGTTTACAAAAGGGAATGCACTTGCATTCAGGCGCACTGCCTAGAGCTCACTACTCAAAAGAAAAAGGCTTACTACCTACAAAATTAAGATTAAAACCATCTAAGGGGTGAATTGAGAAATTAGCATCTACTCATGCCAGGTAACAGTTCTGGTGAAGCTCATGGATCTTATTCGGGATCTGCTTTCTGACTTTACACTTCGCTCTACCTTTTTCTGCTCTTTGCATCACTTATAATCAAATTCGCATTACTGATCTGTTGGATCTCACAATTCAAACTTCTTCTTATTTTTATACCATGCATGCCATATTAAATGATAAAAAAATCTCTTATATATCCGTGATCAAAAACTTATTCATCCAACAGTCGACTTCATAAAACATTAAGTTGCTTTTAACTTGTTGGTCAGATCCACCACAAAATCTTTATGCGCATCCTCCAAAATCAGTTAAGACAAAGAGAGGACCCAAATAACACTTAATCCATCATGGAGACTTATGATTAATTCTATCTTATACATCTATGAATTCCATCTTTGTCGGGTCGGCCTTCTAGGATAGATAGTTAATAAATTAGTGCACCGTATCTTGTAGATCACTTACTAGTGAGTGCACATCAGTACCAAGATAATACAGGCCTCAGCAGACCTTCCTCAGAGATCCATAACCCAAAATTTTTGTCCAGTGGGGTGACTATATCAAATTTTATGCCTTTTACCGAATCCCCTGTTCTTTACTCTATTCTACCAGTAGGAGCCAAAATAGTGTTGCTCATTCAGATGCAAGAATTGGGTTGCCATCAATGACATCACTTACAAGCCAATCTACTTAGCCATATGCCAACAAAACATTCTTCATCCACTTCACATAATTCACTCCATTCACATGCTATTGCTACTGCAACTTCTGTAATTTCATCCTCCATGTCTTCCAATAGACATCCCTCAGCTTCAAGTTCTTCAATCTTTTCATACTCACCCTCTTCTTCTTCCTTTATGCCACTTGTTTGACACCTTCCTACAACTTCTTTCTTTCCTGCAGTCAAAACATCATTAGAAGGATAAACATTACCTTCAACTCTTGTCTTCTTTTGTTTCCACCCTCTTATTGTGTCCTCCAATTCATTTAATTGTTGCAACCCTATCAATTCTCTTTCTCGAAATCTCTTTCTAATTTCCTCTAATATGGGAACCCTTAGAACCCATCTAATGACAAAAGTCTATTTTCCCATTTTATTTTCCCTTTTCTAGGCCTCTCAAAGCCTCAACAAAAATCTTTAAATTATCAAGTTTTACTTATGTAAACTGCCTCTTTTGACAATTTGTTTACAAAATCCTCTTTCAATATTCACCAATCTTACTATAAACCGCCTCCTTTGGTAGTTTTTTTACAAAACCCTCTTTCAATATTCACCAATATTATTGTAAACTACCTCCTTTAGTAGCTTGTTTACAAAACCTTCTTTCAATATTCACCAATATTATTGTAAACTACCTCCTTCGGCAGTCTGTTTACAAAACCCTCTTTTAATATTCATCAATATTATCATAAATTGCCTCCTTCAGCGATCTGTTTACAACCATGGGAACCTCAATTCCTCAAACCCTCTAAAAATGTCTTCTTGAAGGTTAAACATCCATATACAAATAAAATCCATACACTCTCCTCCCTTAGGTCTTGGTGCAAACTACCTCCAATTGGTGCTTCTACCCGCACTCTCAAGAACTCCCGCTCGGATACCACTGATGCAAAGGGAGACTCTCCCTTTTAAATCTGATCAGAAAACCTCACAAAACACATCAAGAAAAGGCTATAAATACACAATATGAACATAATTTGGAAGAGAAAATCTGCAACTCTTATTATCTTCAAACCTACAAAAGATTACAAGTATTTGAAGCTCATGGGCTCCTCTACAATCTAATTTGCAACACCTGCAACAAAATTGTCTTCAATAAGCCGATGCCATTCTCGATAGCATTTCGACATGCAAAAACTTCCTCGATGCATACTCAGCTATACATTACTCTTTTTCGTGCTCCCTTTGCACTTGCAGACTATACACTTTGACAATAACTCCTTGTCTTCCTTCTTTTCCAACCTGTAATCACTACCTCAATATTCTCTCCTCCCTTCTCTGATTGTCTTCCTTCTTGCTTAAATCCACCGATCTACGATCTCCCCCTTGAGATTCTCTCCACCATCCCCCTTCCATCTCATCTTATGGTTAGGGTTTTATTTACATACTAACTTCACCAACAAGCTTCTTCTACCTTGAGCCACACACACCACTATCCAACTCATCATTAAGACATCTGATAGGGTTTACTAGATATTTCCCTATCTTTCATCAAGCCACCCAACATTTAATTTTGTTACAGAGAATTTTCCTCCATTCATTCTCTATCAAACCCTAGAATTAGATATGCATTCAATGCATTCTCTTGTTCATTCGATCTAATTCGATCTCAATCACATTTACAATTTGTGTCGCCGCCTTGAAGATCAAATCTTCATTTAAATTGGTTGTTGGTGTAGTTGGACCAATTAATTTCTTCCTCGATGTTGGTTTGCAAGCAAAAATCCTAGTTCACACTGTTTTAGCCATTTTAAATCTTCAAGTTCAAATACTAGCCATTGATCTTCTCTTTCATGTCATGATACTCTGGATCTCCATTCATCATGACACCTTTAAAACACAACCATTAGATTTATTATCCTTCAACTCAACACCGTCGATCCACTTTAACTTAACGCCCATTGTTATGTTGGAGTGATCGACAATCTTCTTCTATCAACATCAACCTTTCTCCTTGATGAATATTTACATAAGCTTTTACTACTTGTGCAACCCACCATTCCAGCTCACTCCCACACAATTCACAACAAGGATGTGAATTGCATGATCACCTAATCGATTATCACCATATTCTTATACATGTCACCATCTATCCTTATCAACCTATTGGGTCCCACCTTATGCCTTCCATTGCACATCGCTAAGTCTCTGAAAACCCGAACTTCAGAACCTCTTGTTAGAGGTTTTGAAGTTTTGAAAAACCGTGACTCTTCGACACTCTTCCATTGCACATCGCTAAATTACCAAAAACCCGAACTTCAGAACCTCTTGTCAGAGGTTGTGATTTTTTTGAAAACCCGTGACATGTCAACGACAAAAATGGTATCCTTCACTTCACAATCGCCAATTCATTAGGTTATGAAACTCTAGAACCCCATGAATTAAGTTAGAAAAACTTGGAACCCCATGATTCCTCACAACCTTGGCCCTTATTAAAATCAAACAAAGCAAAATAAAATATTTTTGGTGACACGAGATTTCCAGTACACCATGGATGCTCTTGCATCATGAATGGTGTGAGATTACAAAGGGAACCTCTTGGTTATATAGGCCAAGGTGAGGGATAAGATATCATAATATTATGACAAGTGTCTTAATATTATGGTATGAGACATAAAGCGGATAAGTATCATAAGATTGTGACAAGTGTCTTAATCTAATGATATGAGACATAAAGTGATAAATATTCCATGTGGAACTTGAGTAAACTTAAGTAATAAGGTGTGAAAAGAACCTAAGTGGATAACTAGCTATGGAATGAACTAGCTAGATAAATTACCCCTTTCACACTAACTCCCCCCCTTAAGTGCAACTTAGGGAGAAGTATACAATGCAAAGATGAAAATGTGGGTCTCGAATACTAGGCCTCATGAGGTAACCATGTACATATAAATCTCATAAATGATGGAGAAAATCCAGTGGGAAAAAACTCCTCTCCAAAAGAGAGTAAAATAAAGAAAATCCTCTCAAGGAAATGTGAAGGATAAAACCCCATGTGAGGAAAAATGTACCCCCCATAAGAGAATAAATAAAGAAGGCCAAGTGAACCCCCCTGAATATATAATATCCTACACTAATGGTGGATGCTTGACATAGAACTTTAAAGATGCTCTAAGATCATAAAACAACATTCCACCCCTTAAGAAGAAAATGATACATGCATGATATATTCCCATTCCTGAAATGAGTAAGTCTTTAGAATTGACTCAAATGTCACAATGTCAGGAGTCCCAATCTTAACTAAAGAAGGGGACAATGTAGAACAATGTGAAGAGTGATGTAGAGTAGCAACCAAATATAATGATAAGTCCTCCTAATGCTACTCCAAAATATGCCAAATGATGACAAGTACTGATATAAATAATCAGGTACCACTGCAGAAGATGTCAACATGAATGGAGACTGAGTTGAAATTGTCAGCTCATGAGTATTTGTAGAATTTGTCATTGTGAAATCATATAAATGTGAATATGGAGCAAGAGGATCAAAATGTACCCATTTACAAACATAAGAAAGGAGAAATCCCATTGGGAACAAAAATCCTAACCACTGATGAACAAACTCCAAAAAGTATATGAAGTTGTAATTATTGATGAAGAGTTGTTGATGAATCCCACATTGTAACAAGAATAAGATTAGAATAAAAAATACCACTCCATGAGTATCATCTGGATACTCTTGAATGCTCAAAATTACAAATTTGGTATAGAGTCTATATGAGTATCTCTAATTTTGAACACTATTCAACTAAAGATTAGTTGAAAATATAGATACCAAGTCTTTGGATGTAGAACCTAACCCTCTGAATACAAGGAGTTTGCTTCCATAACATGATTGTCTATATGGTATCTAGTCCATCACATCAAAATGCAAGGGTAACTAGCCGTTGCATTCATTGTGTATATAGGAACTGACACTTGATACATAGATCAATCCTAAGAAGCTTGCAATATGAAATATTTGATAGATTACATTGAAGTGACAAGATTTTGGAACTTTATTACGCCTAGAGGGGTAAGCCTACAATGGTAGCACGGCTCCCAAAGGAGGCCAACAGAAGTAATGGTCTTAGAAAAAAGAAATGATTAGTATTTTAGTTGATTCGTATTTTGCCAGCACACATGAAAGGAAGAGTGGTTTGATTCGTATTCTGTCAGCACGCATGGTAGGAAGAGTGGTTTGTGTGGAAAAAATGAAAAATTAGAAAAAATTGAATGTCTTATAGCCACGTCCACCTCCATCCCGATTTGCTGCACTTCAATTTGGCTGGCATCGATTGGCATCATGTAACCGATGGGAGTTAAAGAGACGTGTTGAGAGTGGGAGTCGCATATTCAATAATTTATATCTAGAGTAGCATATCAGGAGTCTAGGGAGGCGTCTTCCAGATGGAGAGACAGGGAGCAGAAATCCAGAGACTAGAAGATACTGTTGGAATTACAGAAGTTATTATCAATATCGAATCGAATATGGTAATGTTTAGGCACAACACAAGGGTTACTGTAACTCAGATAGGTGTGTATTATTACTATTTGTGTATCTCACTTTCTATTGTATATTCTTAGGAAAGATCTTATTCTTGTGGAAAAGTGTCAATTTGATTTTAGTCGAAATAAATTTAACAAAATTCGATGGGATTTAAGTGTCTGGAGAAAATCTGTTGATTGCTTGATAGGGAGGAGATCGAAAGGTCTAATTTTGAAGGTTCATCTTTTGCACAGTGTTGGCTGCTTATTCTCTTTCCGGCCACTCTCCTAATCCTTAGGCTTTGGCCTGAGCTCAATTTTTGGGCTGATGATTAGATCGATAGGGTTCTTCTCGAGAAAATGATTGAATTTTTATTTGATCTGGTGAATTAAGTGATTCTGTCTGTGTGGAAGTGATAATTGGATTTGAGATAACTTGGCAAAGTGAGCAGTTAGTGTGGACCAATGTAAAGAAGCTTTTAACAACTTTGATGTGGTATATCCAGACGAAATTTTTATTTTCATTTTTAATATAGAGTCACCTTATCTCTTTCTAGGTAGTTTTTTTTTTTTAACTGGTAATGTTGGTGTCACCATGAAAGGGCTTCGACTGTGCTCATGAAGAATCTTTGTTTTGACTGTTATTGACTGCAAAATTATGAAAACAATTATTAGTACTAAGGGGCCGTATCATGAGCTTTGTATGCATTATTATCTGTTAGAAAAATGTGTATACAATTTGAAAAGATCTGGTGTTTTTGTATTGGGTAGTAAAATGAATTTTATTTAGAATGTATACCAGAATAGAAAGCATCTGATTTCAAGATAACATTTTATTTGCTTTATAGTCAAAACATATTTAATCTCAAAAACTCTTCTAAACACCCAGTATCAAACCAGTACAGCTCAATATATTATATGAATAAAATGGATTTTTGGATTTTTGTATATGTACTTTGTGCTTCAATTTTAATAGAATTCCAGTAGAAAGTATAGTGAATGCATTCATTTCTTCACTTATTTTTAGATCTACTTAACATTTATTGTGAATAGATTGAAGCAACAACTGCAGAGAGATGGATTTTGATGCGTCTCATTCTTTTATTTGTATTTCTTTCTTTCGTATTATTTCTCCTGCAAACTCTGTCCATTTTTATCATCAACATCATTGACCTCATGACATAATTTGTGCAGAATCTCACTTGCCATGATTTTAGTAATTGTTTTAGGGAAATCTATACTCGGCCAGATCACTTTTTGTTGTGTTTTATTTCTCTCTAAAATAGTTATGTTGTTATCTGGAAAATGGAGGCAAATTAAGTGATTATGTCTGTGTGAAAGTGATAATTTATGTTCTAGTAGTCGTGCCGGCTAACTTTGTTAGCATGTAGCAATTGACTGGAATATCCTAGAACCTTTTTTTTTTTTTTTTTAAATTTAGACTAGCCTCTTATTTATCTATAACTAAGGTTTGGAGGTGTGACTCATCATGCAACTCACCACATAGCACATCTATTGAAAAGTGTCTAAAATTTGACTTTTTAAAGGCTCGACCAAAACTTAATCATGGGAGCCCTAATAGTTGAACACAAAAATATCATTTGTTGTTTGTAGAATATCATATTTTTATTTAAAATAAAATTAATATACAACCTAAATGAACCAAATACCTATGGATAACCATAAATTTTTGATATCTCTACCTTTTATATTCAACACATATGAACCAATAGTTGAACACAAAAAAACTATTTGTTGTTATAAAAACAACACATAGTTATTTAAAATACAACTTATATCAAACAAAAATGGACCAATAGTTGAACAGTATTTTTTTTAAATCCTTTACATTTAATGAGAAAATACATGTTATTTGTTGTACTCACCTTTTATATTTGTGATAGCACAATTTATTAATATAAAATACTCCAATGCTTGTACATTGCTACCCCAATAGTTGTACACATAAGAACAATATTTTTTCACTACGATAACAATACTTGTTTAAATGAGTGTCTTATTTTATTAAATGAGCATTTTTTTTTTTAAATGATACACTTATAGTGGATAGTTATGATATTTTATTTGATACAAAAAAATACTTATTTCACTTCTTCATGAATGTATTTATGTTTTTTTTTAAATAACATTTAGAGGTTATTATGTGTTCAAGTATGAGTCCATTTTTTTATTATCAACATTTGGTTATTTTTTTATTTACATTTGAACTATTTATTTACAATATATAGTATAAATATGTGATAAGACTAGATATTATAATCACCAATTTCAATTTAAACTTTAATTGTCAATTAAGTTCTTGATCTTTAATTACCCAAATCACTAATATAGTAGATAGTGATATTTGATTTTCTATAATCAATTTTTTATAAAAAAATATGTATATTTATAGATATAAAAGAAGCACTTTTAATTAACATTAACCCAACTCTTATTTTAATATTCTTTAAAAAAAAACACGAGAGTAATATATAAGAAAGCATAGTCTTTTTTCTACATCACTTATGTGCAGCCAAGGCAAATGCTATGAAATTAAGTCAAACTTAGCGTAAATAATAATAATAACAAGTTCCACATAGTGGCTAGTACTTGCCTTTATAGTATTAGATTTAATAAAAAAAAAATGTATGTCTTATTAATGCGAATAAAATTAAATGTTTCTTTTGTTAATTATAGTGTTAACATAATCGTTTAAAAATGTCACTTAATGTTAATTTTTATTAAAATGATGTAAATAATATATTAAAATTGTAGGATAAAGCATGTCTATATTTTAGTTTAATAGAATAAAAATAGTTACATGCATTTATATAAAATTTATTAATAATTATGTTACCTAATAATATGTATAATATAATATAAATCGATTAAATTATATTTATTGATTAGATAATATAAATTTTAATAATAGTTTTTAAATTATTTTATATTAAATAAAATATAAAAATGAAATGATTATGTAATATAATTATAAGAAATAATTAAATAATTATTATTTAAACATAAAATTTATATAATAATTTTGTTAAATAACAATATGCATATAATCTATTTGTGTTGATGAATTCATCTAAATAGATAAAATAAACATCTCATAAAAATTTAAGACATAATAAAATAAACATATAGTATTTAATATTACAAAGATTTTTTTTTTAAATATTCGAATAAATTCAAAAATATTGTTTCTTAAAAAATGGCAAAATAATACGTCAATTGTCTAAAAAATAGGCAAAATAATAGTGTTTTCTAAAATATAGGTAAAATGATAGTTCACTTTCACTTTTCCTATTAATTAGTCAATAACACACAAAACTTTCTAGCCAATCATAATCACAAAAAATAATTTTTATAATTTATAAAATTAAATATTTTACAAGTTCACTTTACAAATTTCATTTTAATTTTTTTCAAAAAAAATTATTGTTTTTAATTGGTTGAAAGCTAACTTATTAATAACTAGTTAACTCAAAAAAACAAAACTCATTGCAATTAATGGCCCATATTTACTTTATTTTATTTTATTAGATAAGAGGTGGTAGTATTAAAAAATATATATAGATTAGAAGTTGTATAAAAATAATAAAAATAATATCTTAAAGAAAAAGATAGAGAGAATTGAAATAATTTGAAAAGTTTGAATAATTAATTAGATTTCTTAATTTAAAGATCAAAAAAATATTTATATGGTGAAAAATAATATATATATATATATATATATGGAATATAATATATTGGAAATAAGAAAATTATAAATAAGAAAATAATTAAACAAATATTATGTTGGGTTCATGAATTAGTTTAGTAAATAAAATAATTGAAGATTTTGAAGAAAAAGATAGATAGGACAAAAGTTTGGAAGGTAATTATATTTTTCTTGTAGAAAATATTTATATTGTAAAAAAATAATTTTGTATGTGAATCAAATCTTTATTATTTTCATGGATGCAATAAGTATTTTCCCTCTGATGATAGATCATATTCTATTTATTTATTTATTTTTTAATTATCTTCATTCTGATAATAGATTCTATTCTATTTATTTATTTATTCATAAAATATGATTTGAAATGTTGATGAAAATTACTTGCACGGTCAAATTAAAAAATTCCAAACTAACATTTGTATACTTTTATACAACCTCTGGGAGTTTTGAAGGATTGAGCTGCAACAAAGCTCAACTCCTTTAGGTTAAGGAAAGTCTGCCCATAAAAGCAAAGTTTCCAAATTATTTTGTACATACATTGTTACTTTTCCAAATTAATTGGTTTTAACAATGTTATCAAGTTATCAGAGCATGTTTAAAATTTTACAACATTAATGGCTGCCAAGGAATTTTTAGTGACAATAGGAATTTTACGATTGCCCTGTAGATTGCATGAAACTATTAATACTTATTTCAATAATTTTTAAATAATAATTATATATAACTTTGTTCATAAAAAAATATTAATCACCTGCCTCTCCTTATGTACACCTTGCCTTTTCTTATCTACACTATGCTACATGTGGTTTACATCTAACTTATAAATTATATCTATCACATAGGATGGTGTACATGAACTTCAAGCTCTTTTAGGAATGCACTCCAAAATCCCTAGAATGAATATGCATCTTACATGTTTTAGAATTTGAGCTCTCTTAGTGTATGCTATTGATTATCTCATTCAAAATACCACCACAAACATCAAATTTGGTTCACAATAAATTAAATTGTATTTCAATTGAAGTGAAGGATACAATAAGACCATAAAAATAACAATTAGAAAAAAAAAAAGAAAATTTGAATAGAAAAGAAATGGATAGAAAGCAATCTCCTCTCACCTAAGGTGAGGCAAACAATGTTCTTCAAAGTTAAGGCTAGAGTTCAATTTGAGTTAGGGTTATGGTCCATAATTAGGGTTAGGGTTCAAATAGATTTAATATGGTTCAATTACAATTAAGAATAGGGTTGGGGTTACGATGGAGCCAACATTAGATTAATTAGAGTTAGGGTTAGGATTTGGGTTATGGTTATGGTTAGCAATATAATAAGGATTACGATTGGGTTAGCATCAGGATTAGTGTTAGGATTATGGTTAGAGATAGGGTCAAGATTAGGGCTAGGGTTAGGGTTAGAGATAGAATTAAGACTAGGGTTGGGGTTTGAGTAAGGGTTAGGGTTAGGGTTAGAGATAAGATTAGGATTAGGGTTAGGGTTAGAGATAAAATTAAGATTAGGGTTAGGGTTAGGGTTAGTGATAGAACTAGGATTAGGGTTAGTATTAGGGTTTGGGTTAGGGTTAGGGGTCGGGTTTGGGTTAGTGATAGAAATAGAATTAAGATTAGGGTTGTCATTTGTGTCCAAATTAATTGGTTTTTTTTATGATTAGATTTAGGGTTAGGGTTTTGGTTAGATATGGAGTGAAGATTAGGGTTAGGTTACAATTAGAGATAGTATTAGGGTTAGGATAGAGATAAGGCCAACATTAAGATTAGGGTTAGGGTTAGAGATAGAATTAGGATTAGGATTCAGATTTCTATGAGGGGAGCAATGTCTTTCAAAGTTTGGGCTAGAGTTCAATTAGAGTTAGGGTTAGGGTTCAAATAGACTAAAGATGATTTAATTAGGGTTAGGGTTATGATGGAGTCAACAATAAATTAATTAGGGTTAGGGTTAGAGATAGAATTAGGATTAGGGTTAGAAATAAGGTTAGGTTTAAGGTTAGAAATAGGGTTATGATTAAGGTTCGGGTTTGGGTTAGTGATACAAATAGAATTAGGATTAGGGTTGTGGTTTGTGTTCAGATTAGGGTTAGGGCTAGAGTTAGGTTCAAGATTATGGTTCAGGTTAGGGATATAATTAGGATTAGGGTTAGGGTTTGACTAAGGATTAGGGTTAGGGTTAGAGATAGGTTCAAGATTAAGGTTAAGTTTAGAGATAGAATTAGGGTTAGGGTGAGGGTTAGAGATAGGGTTAGGATTAGGGTTAGGGTTTTTGTTAGAGATATAAATCAAATTAGAATTAGTGTTAGGGTTTGTGGTACGATTAAGGTTAGAGTTGAGGTTTTTGTTATGATTAGGTTTAGGGTTAGGGTTTTGGTTATAGATAGAGTGAAGATTAGGGTTAGGTTACAATTAGAGAGAATTAGGGTTAGGGTTAGGATTAGTTGGGGTTAGGTTAGAGATAGGGCTAGGATTACGATTAGGGTTAGGGTTGGAGATAGGATTACCTTATTAGGATTGAGGTTTGTGTGAGGGGAGAAATGTCTTTCAAAGTTAGGGCTAGAGTTCAATTAGAGTTAGTGTTATGGCATAATTAAGGTTAGGTTTCAAATAGATTTAAGATGGTTTAATTAGGGTTAAGATTAGGGTTAGGGTTAGTATTAATACTAAATTAGGGTTAGGATACAATTAGGGTTATGATTCAAATAGGGTTTAATTAAGCTTTTAGTCTAATTAGGGTTAAGGTTGTGATAAGGATTCAAAGATAAAGCGTGGGGTTAGGGTTAGGGTTCAAGTTCAATATAGTTAGGGTTAGTATTAGGGTTAGGTTAAGGGTTAGGGTTTAATTAGCATTAGTGTTAGGGCTAAGATTACACTTCAATTAGGGTTAGAGGTTGAAGTAAGTTTAGGGTTAATGTTAGTATTAAATTAGAGATAGGATATAATTAGGGTTAGAGCTTGAGTTCAATTAGAGTTTAGTTAGGATTCAATGAGGGTTGGGGTTAGTATTAAATTAATTAGGGCTAGGTTTAGGATTGGGATTAGGGTTATGGTTAGAGATATAATTAAGATTAGGGTTGGGTTAGCATTAGGATTAAGGTTAGGGTTAGGGTTAGAGATAGGGTCAAGATTAGGGTTTAGGTTAGGGATATAATTAGGATTAGGTTTAGGGGTTGACTAAGGATTAGGGTTAGGGTTCGAGATAGGTTCAAGATTAGGGTTGATATTCAATTATGGTTAGGTTCAATATTCAATTGGTGGTCAATTAAGGTTAGGGTTCTAGGATAAAGATTATGATTTTAACCCTAATTATATTAATTTATTCAATGTATAACTCTAAACCTTAACACTAAACCTTAATGCTAACTATAACCCTAATCATAAGTATAAACCCTAACCCTCACCATAATCATAATTGTAAACCAAATCCTAACCCTTATGCTAATCTTAACCTTAATCCTCACTTTGACCCTAACCCTAACCCAAACCATAGCCCTGACCAAATATAAATCCTTACCCTACCCCTAATTATAATTCCAATCCAAACATTAATAGTAATTGCAACCCTACCCTTAACACTAACCAAAGCCTTATTCCTAACCTGAAACCTATTATAATTATAATCCAAACCCTAACCCTAACCATAATTCTCACACTAATTATGACCATAAACCCAACCTTAACACTAAACCCTAACCCTAATCATAATAATAAATCTAAACCAAACCCTAACCCTAATGCTAACCCTAACCATGATATAAACCCTAATCCTAAATGCTAACTCTAATCATAATCCTAAATATATTAATTTATTCAATGTGTTACGCATGTCATGGTTGCTACTAGCTTATCTATCTTAATATATTAAGATATATATATTATATGCCGAGAGATATCATTTTGAGGCGTATTTTTAAAATTCAAAAATTCAAAAAAGAAAAAAAAAATACGCCGAGAAAATGATATCTCTCAGCATATAATATATATATCTTAATATATTAAGATAGATAAGCTAGTTTTAGTGCATTTACAACATTTTTTATATATAGGAGTTATTTGGACAACATAAATAATGCAAATTTGGAAACTTTGATGAAGAAGCCAAGCATAAATCAACTCTGAAGTTGACAACCAGATGTGACTGTTAAATGTGCCCTCCAATTGGGATATCATCATAATGTTAGGAACAACTAGCTCATGTTGACTCCCAGATGAAAGAACACCATGAATGATACAATACAAAGCTTGACGATCAATCATGAAAAAAAGTTTTCCAATTTTACTTATTAAAGAAAAATTGTTTTAAAGAAAATAATAATTAATAAATAGTATGAAAAACTTTATTAAAATATTAATAAAGAAAATTTATTTTTTAAAATTTTATTTTCAAAACTTTATTAAAAATAATAAAGAATGTTTTATTTTTTTAATTTTAATTTCTTTTATTAAATATTAATTAACAAAACTTATTAAAACTAATAAAAAATTATTAAAGAAAAAAATTTATTTAAATTTTTTTATTAAAAACTTTATAAAACTTTATAAAAATTCTTTTAAAAAGAAAAGACATTTATTAGTGGGGGTCATAGACTCCCCTACATCCCACGTGGGGTTTTAAATACAAGCCTTTAATAAAGTTTACTTTATAAAACTTAAATGGGCTTTTAAGAGCCTTTAAGAAGGCTGCAACTTACAAAAGTTTACTTAATAAAAAGTGAAAAAGCTTTTTAAAATTTTTATGAGGCCAAATAAAGATGTGGGGTTTATGGGTCCCTACAATTATGACAATCAATAAAGAAATTTTTATGGATTTTATGTACAAGCACTAATTTTTTTTAATATTTTTTTTTTTAAACATTCAATAAAAAATCTACATTTTTTAAACGAATGATTTTTTTATTTTTTTAAATGTTTAGATTTAGATTTAGATTTTTTTTTGCAAACTCAACCAAAATCAACAAATTAATAGTTGGTTTAGCATTTTCGAATCTTCTAAGAACGATGGCAAGGTTGGATTTGACCCAGAATGCTCTGAAATGGTAGTTCCTTGTTGGATTTGGCAATGAACTTTTTGCTTCAAATTCCTATAGATTTGGCCTCTGATGTTCAATTCAAATGAAATAAAGGGCAGATTTGACTTTCTAAGCTACTCTAGACTCAATGATGAGCTCATAATTTCTCTAAGAAGTTTCATAAAACTTGCAACTAACAAGTCAATGTATGAACCCCCCCAGAAAATGATATTTTCTCCACATTTTTTTGATTCTCTAGATCATCCAAAGATGCAAGAGAAGAGCATACTCAGTGCTTTGAAAAAAAAATCTCTACACTCTCAGATTTCCTAAAAGATTGCTAACCCACAACTCATTCTTGCTTTGATACCATGTAAGATTTGCTAAATAGCATACCCAAGATTCAAATGATTAAAGGAAAGCAAATACAAAAATAAAGAGATGAGAAAGAATAAACTGTATTCCTCTCAAGAAAATGCAATCTTCTATGAGCTTGAGAATTGGAATGAATGGTGTGAGATTACAAAGGGAACCCCTTGGTTACATAGGCCAAGGTGAGGGATAAGATATCATAAGATTACAAAAAGTGTCTTAATCTTATGATATGAGACATAAAGTGGATAAGTATCATAAGATTGTGACAAGTGTCTTAATCTTATGATATGATACATAAAGTGATATCCCATGTGGAATCTAAGTAAACTTAACTAATAAGGTGTGAAAAGAACCTAAGTGGATAACTAGCTAGGAAATGAACTAGCTAGATAAAGTACCCCTTTAACACTAACAACTACCAATCATAAACCGGTACAAAGTTTGATCTTTTGGAGTAGAAACATTATCCTTGCTCAATTTGCACCTGATAACTATAGGTGTTGCAACAGGTTTGTAATATTTCATCCCGAACTTTCTTAACATCTCTTTAATGCATTTTGTGTTGTGAAATAAAAAACCTTTTTCTTGATTGAACAATCTGCAATCCCAAGAAGAAAGACAATTCTTCTAGCATAGACATCTCAAATTCATTCTGCATAGCCTTTTGATTTTTTTTTGCATATTTCTTCACTACTACCTCCAAAAATGGTGTCATTAACATACACTACAACTATCAACATTTGTTCTCCTATTTTTATGTATAAATTACTGTCCACACAACCTCTCCAAAAACCTTGTCACTACAAGTATCCATCCAACCTTGAATACCAAGCTCTAGGAGCTTTCTTGAGACCATACAAAGCCTTCTTCAATTTGTAAACATAATTTGGATTTTTAGTACATTGAAATTCTTTTATTTTTTTAATATATACTTCTTCTTCAAGCTATCCATTCAAGAATGTTGACTTCACATCCATTTGATACACTTTGAATTCTTGAATGTTGAGAGAGTTTAAAATATTTTGATTTCCTCCAATCTATCCACCAAATAAAATGCTTACTCAAATTCTCAACCTTCAACTTTGAGTGTACCCTTTACACATAAGTCTTTCTTAATTCTAGATCACTTCACCTTCTTTGTTCAACTTGTTTATGAAAAATCACTTTGTTCCAATCACATTCTTGTCTTTAGGTCTTGGGACAAGTTCCCAAGTTTTATTCTTCAAAATTTGATTCACCTCTTCCCTCCATTGCTTCTATCAATCCTTGTTCTTTGCTTTCTTTTGTATATGTCTTAGGTTCAATCTTTGATAGTAAAGCAAAATGTACTTTTTCTCTTGATCTTTCCAAACTCTTCCAAGTAAGAACCTCGTTATCTTTGTCACCAATGATCTGATTTGAAGAGTGATTTTTTTTACCATACTTATTTGGAGTCTTTGTAACAACTTCTTCTAAATCTTTAATATTGCTATGAATTGATTCCTCATCATCTTCTTTTGGATTTGATCCATAATCAAAATCTTGATCAACCTGCTTTAGAGATACTCTAAAAGTGACTTATTTCCTTGTAGAATCTTCACTTTTAAATCTCATTTCAAATTCAGTTAGTGTTTCATGCAACTCAATCATCCTTAAAGTATTCAAATCTTTAGCTTCTTCAATAGTAGATATTTTAGGATCAAACTTTCTAGGTAGGGATTTGAGAACCTTCTTTACAACAACCTTCTCTTCCAAGCTTTCTCCAAGTCCTCAGATATGTTGACAACTTCATCAACCCAAAGCATGAATGTAGCAATGTTCTAATATTCTTTCATCCTTAGACCTTCAAGCTGAGATTTGTAAGTCTACAACTTTGCATCTTTCACTTTATCATCACCTTCATAGATTCCAATTTTTCCCATATTTCCTTTGTTGTTTTTTAGTCAACCACTTTCACAAATTCATTGCTAGTCAAACCACATAAATAACATTCCTAGCCTTAGCATTGAGCTCAAGAGCTCTCTTTCCTACCTGATCTTGGGGAGGGATATTTTTAGGAGGCTCATATCCTTCTAAAATTGACATCTAGATGTCCATTCCTAAAGCCATCAAATATGACTCCATCCCAAATTTACAAAATGCAAAATTAGATCCATCATAAATTGGTACTTTGTGTCTAGATGAATTTTCCTATGCCATCATGAATCTAGTTTAAGTTGTTAGACTTTTTCAAAGGAACTTAGATTTGATACCAATTGAAGGGCACACAATCTACTGAGATGGAGGGTGAAACAATAGATCCAAATAATTACAACAATTCTAGAAACCTTGATAATTACTTTATAGATTTTCAACATGATGAGCACTGAACCATACAAGATAGTAAGTAAAGTAATTAAAGCACACCACAAGATAACACATAACACTAGATTTTATGTGGAAACCCAAGATGGGTAAAAACATGGTGAGAAGCTCTCACAAGAAGGAATATAAGTGAATTTTATAGTGAGATGTAGACACCAACCTACAGGAGACACCAATCCTTGAAAGATTTAGTAGGCACCAACCTGCATGAGACACCAATCCCCAAAAAGATTTAGTAGGCACAAACCTACAAGAGACACCAATCCCCACCAGAACAAAGACATTAATCCCTATTGGAATAATACAACAAGTAAAACACCAATCCTACCAGAATAGAAATAATGATAGATTTGGAATTTAACTCTAACCAACAGACACACTAATACTGGAACTCACACTTTTCTTCATGACACAACTGTACATCCCACTACAATAATTTCATTGTTATCATTTTACCTCTCTCACTTATATAAAATGCATTTGAATATTTGAAATATATACATGAAGTTACATTAGCATTCTTCTATATCGACTAGGGATTTTCACCAACCTAGACAACATAGGGTGGACCTAAATTCAAATTACATGAAACCTATAATACACCGGTCCAAACTTGCTGCCAAAAGAACATGACATCTTGCACCACCATGGAAACCTTAAGTAGTTCCTATCCTCACTCCACATGCTTACATGGCTCTTATCGCACATGCCTCAAACTTTTAATAGCTTGATGAACCTTCTATTACTTCAAAACTCCTTGAGCATTGAACTACACCAATGGAAACTCAAGAAACTAATAGAAGTAGTGTAAGCACACTCTCCTTCCAAATCATAGAGCAATATTGCATTTCTAAAAGAAATACCACCCATATTAATTAATCTCTCTACCCAAAAGATAGCCTTCCGAACCACCACACTCATGTTGACTACATATCCAACATGGTATAATAAATTCCTTAACTATCTGAAGTCAGTCATGCCACTACTAACATGATACAAGATATGATAGATTGGACAACCTACACAAAATGCTTCAAGAACCTTGAGACAACTAATAATACTTATTACCCACACAATCTTCTTCATTTTAACAACCTTCACATTTGACAACCTTAACACCCTTTGATAACCATTGCCAATATAAATGACCTGCTAACATCAGTTTGACATCAATGACAACCTATGCTCAACATGATGATGATGTACCAAATATTGAAGAGATCAAGAAAACAACCTCAAAGGGTTATGGTTGAGGCTCCCCCTCATGAGAGAATGATAGTCAGTTTTGAGACTAAGGGAGATGTCATTAATGATGTTAGGGCACTGATATGCACCACTTTCATGCCAAATGATAAATTTGTTAAGTCCAAATAATTTAAGTACTTTCTGATAAAAATAAGGCAAATCAATATACTTTAATCATGAAAGAGAAGAAGAAAAATATTTTCAAGGATGAGCAAGAGGATGTTGAACAAGACAACTGAGAGGGTGGGAATAAATTAGCTGTAGCAATTTTAACCTTTAAAACTTTCACCAAAATTTAGATCAATAATCATTCACAAATCCTTTACTCTGCTAATGTGATTAATCATTAAGTGTAGAAGCGGAAATTGAAAGAAGTAAAACCATACACACAATGACACTAGATTTATGTGGAAAACCCAATGAGGGAAAAACAATAGTGAGGATTAGCTCACAATATAGAGAATTCCAAAACCAAATAAAAAGGCTCACTACCAGAAAGGCTCACCACCAAGACAAGACTTGTCCAAAATAGGACTTACTATCCAATGAGGGATTTACCACTCAGAGGGCTCACTACCATAGAATTACAAAGAATATAGAAGAGGAATGTCATAAAGAGAAAACTATCTCAATGCAATAGATATTTCCACCACAATTTACTCACACACTTGCAAACATGCTTGAATGATAGATTACACCTTCAAATCACTACCTCCAAAGACTCACCACTTTAGTTTCACACTGATCTTCTCAAACTCACATCACACACACTATTTCACATCTATCTTTTCTATCTTGTCTTTCATCAACATCTAAAATTGTATTTATACCATCTTCAACCTTGAAACTCATCCAAGGTCATCCACACATCATTTGCATTTATAAATTCAAATTAGGTTGGTGCCAAAATATTCTACGATGGAATTAGAATGAGGTGACCCAAACACATGCTTAATGAGGGCCTAAATAAGTCCCAATATGCTTCAACATGCTTCCATGAACTTCGTAAGTATGTTTAATACAAGGTCATCCAACACCAGTGTAAAAAACATAAAATAATTAAGCACATGATGCAAGAGGGTACTCCCCTCTGCTCAAAACACACTTCACGAACACTTATGACTGATTTCCTCTACTCAAGCATTTCAAAATAGTATATGGATTGCAAAAAACAACCAATCAATTCAATCAATTTTATTGAACATTTTTTTCAACACAAATACAAAAAACAAGATTTACAATTTTTGGCCACAAGCCTCTCTGATAAACTCATTTCAATTCTTGGAGTGCAACCTATTAAAATTTTGGTGCGACTTCCTCTGAGCATCTTTGCCTCTCCTCTATTCAATGGAATCTCTAAATTAAACTTAGTATTGTATAATATGCACTTAACAAAAAAGTTGCTACCCCTGTTCTTATTTTCAATACCACGACCTATCTTCATTTCATTGAAGACTTCACACTACTTCTGATGGGCTCAATTCTATGAGCTTGATCTGCAAAGATTAAGAATTTATTTCCCATTTCACCATTCTCCTTTCTCATGCAACCTCTATTCAAATGGATATGAACTTTTTATTCACCCCTCTCTAATCCATGTAGCCCAAAAATCTATTCATTCATATTTTAATGAATCCCCTTATGCACCATCTCATTTCTCCTTTTGTGGCACAACTTCTTCCTCTTGCCAAGTGTGTTCCCTCCCTTTCTACTTCCACACCCCTCTTCTTTTTGGAAAAAAATTATCTAAAAATTTTGTATTGCTCGTTGTCCTTTGAATGGTTGTCCCTTCACATTCTTCCATGCCCAATATTTTTCTATGTTACATTGTTGCCCAAGGATTCAACTTCTTACCTGGATCTAAACCTCTTCATATTCAAAAGAATTGATGACATTTGTTTTCTATATGGACAATCTCCTTTAATCAAATGATTTAGAGAATAATATCATAATTTGTATTATATGAAAAAGACGCAAACTTGAACTGAATCCAAACCAATAACAATATGTTTAAAGCAAATAATGATATCCCTACACCGTGAGCTCTTATTAGACCACACAAACATGAAGTGGCTTTTAATGTTAGTGTGAGATCATGTCCTTCTATGCTTGAAAAATTTATCATTGAAAGAAGCAAATATGTGGGTCAATATGACATTTTAATGATGAGGTTGGAAATTGACAGTTGGCGAAAGCTAATTATCTACTTCACCATGGATCACCAATATTGAGAGAGGTCAAAATATAACCAAAGAAAACCAAAAAAATGGAATAAACAACTGCAAATATTTTTGAGGTTATGCGGATAGCTCATTGACTCAAGATGCTCCTGCATCAAACACATCGGGTAGAAATATTGTGAGCATAGGCTCACAATGATGGAGTTGAGTGATAGAATCGGTCTTTCAGGTTGACATTAACCTACAATGAACTCCTTCATTGTGAAAGTATTCAAAGTTAATCCTTCTTTCACTTTTTCTAGCATCGTGTCAGAATACACATCACCATTCTCTAACAACACTACACCTTTTTCCTTCTCCCCCTTGTGGAATCATTTCCACCAAAACTTGACCTCCTATGCCAAATGCTTCCTACACTCCTCTCTTTCTCCATGGATTCAAACTCACCTCTAACCATCCACCTCCACCATAAACAACCTACAACATCTTCCACTTTCTCCACAAGCAAATATGGAAAATATACTACACACTCTAGATCCTTATCCCTCTTTTCTTTTATCATCTCATTTGAAAAATCAATAACATCACAAATTTGATTTGCCTCATATTCATTTTCAGCTGCAACATTGAATTTTGTTGAGACATATTCCACCTCCTCGTTAGCTGCAACTTCTTATTCTTCTCTCTTCATTGCATCAACGAGCTTTGTCATCCATTCTTCCTCAATCACCAACTATTGAGTGAACAAATCCGATTCATCTTTACCTTCAACTATGACCTCTTCACTGTTCACCTTTGTCTTTTCTTCTTCTATTATCATTCCTTCCACATGGCACACCATTGCTACAAATTCTTCATTGGTAGGGGATACTGTTACTTCTTCTTCTTTCCATCTTAGGTTGCTATCCTCGTTCTTCTTATCGCTCCTCTTTTCCACTTGGTTTTCACATTTCCAAAAATTCTTTTCCAATTTATCGAGACTCGTCTCAATCTTTCCTACTTCTTCACCAACTATATTTTCCGCTTCACACATTTCATTGTCTACATCATCCCAATACTGATCCCAAAAAAGTATTCATACGGGTCTCTTCACGACCCAACCCATCTTTGTTTGCCATAATCTCCCACAACTCACATTCTTTGCATCTCCACAATTTGTAACTGCAACAAATTCTCACCACTATCCTCTACCCAACATGATTCTAGAAGATGCACCCTCATGATCTCTTCTACCCACTTCCTCTCAGTGGAAGAGATTTGCAGACCTTCTACCCAGACTCATCTCCATTTGAGGATAGTCAACATGATTCCCATGGAGCCAATGGCCTCTCAAGGCTTCTTCACTCTTCACAAACGCTTCACCCACGGTCCTAGTGGATACTCTCCACACTCAAGATTACCTGCTCTAATAACAAAAGACGCAAGGGGTGCTCCCCTTTGCTCAAACACCAACTCAAAACAGACTTCACAAACACTTATGACAAATTTCCTCTACTCAGGTATTTCAAAATAGTCCATGAATTGCAACAAACAACCAATCAATTCAATCAATTTTATTGAACATTTTCTTCAACACAAATATAAAAATCAAGATTTATAATTTTTGGCGACAAGCCTCTCCCATAAATTCGTTTCAATTCTTGGAGTGCAGCCTCTTGCAATTTTTGTGTGAATTCCTTTGAGCAGCTTTGCCTCTCCTCTATTCAACACAATATCTAAATTAAACTCACTATTGTATAATCTACACTTAACAAAAAAATTTGTCACCCCTATTCTTATTTTCAATACCACGACCTTTCTTCATTTCACCAAAGACTTCACACTACTTCTGATGGGCTTGATTTTATGAGCTTGATCTGCAAGATTAATAATTTATTTCCCACTACCCCATTCTCCTTTCTCACAC
The DNA here is from genome assembly GCA_007115665.2 of Sequoiadendron giganteum. Classification (NCBI taxonomy): domain Eukaryota; kingdom Viridiplantae; phylum Streptophyta; class Pinopsida; order Cupressales; family Cupressaceae; genus Sequoiadendron; species Sequoiadendron giganteum. The sequence continues at coordinate 38,852,251 of CM021102.1, read as the reverse complement.
AACCTCTATTGAAATGGACATGAAATTTTTATTCACCCCCTCTCTAATCCACGTAGCCCAAAGATATGTTCATTCAGATTTTAATGAATCCCCTTATGCACCATCTCATTTCTCCTTTTGTGGCGCAACTTCTTCCTCTTGCCAGGCGGGTTCCATCCCTTTCTACTTTCACGCCCCTCTTCTTTTTGGAAAAAAATTATTTAAATTTTTTGTATTGCTTCCTTTGAATGGTCGTCCCTTCACATTCTTCCATGCCCAATATTTTTCTATGTTACATTGCTACCCAATGCTTCAACTTCTTACCTGGATCTAAACCACTTCATATTCAAATGAATTGATGACATTTGTTTTGTATGGACAACCTCCTTTAATCAAATGATTTGGAGAATATTATCATAAATTTTATTATATGTACAAGATGCAAACTTGAACCGAATCCAAACCAATAAGAATATGTTTAAATTAAACCATGATATCCCTAAGCCGTGAGCTCTTATCGGACCACATCTACATGAAGTGGCTTTTAATGTTAGTGTGAGATCATATCCTTTTATGCTTTAAAAATGTATCATTGAAAGAAGCAAATATGTGGGTCAATATGAAATTTTAATGATGAGGCTAGAAATCAACAGTTGGCATAAACTAATTATCCACTTCACCATGGATCACCAATATTGAGAGAGGTCAAAACATAACCAAAGAAAACCAAAAAAAATGAAATAAATAACTACAAATCTTTTTGGGGTGATGTAGATAGTTCATCAACTCGGGATGCTCTTGCATCAACACATGCATCCTTAACCCAATCCAATCTTTCTGGTCAACAAATCTCACTTAAACTCGACCTTATTAGCTCACTCTTAGAGTCACAAGTCATGAAACAAAAATATGAAGAGATTCAGAGCAACTACATTTCTCTTGGACCTCAACCAGACACATTGAAATGAACAGATCACCATTGGTGAAGTTATCTCACACTGTACAATGATCCAGAATCCTGAATTCTGGATACAACAACTACCAACGACCATGAACAATAAATGATATCCTCACTAGCATAGAAAAACATCCCGGAGCATATCCTGAAGCATAAACATAATACCTGCAACCCTTCTTTATTATAATTTTCTTAATATCCTCAATATATAGCCTATAACCAAATTTCATGACATCAATGGCAACAACAACTAGTTGACAACCAGTTAACCAATTGACATCAATGATAACACTTTCATACTTACAATAGAGGATATGGGAAAGAAGGTTTAGGAGGAGGTTAATTTTGATGTTAGTCAGATCACTCCCGAGGAGGGAAGAGGGATTGTAATAAAAAATGGATGATTACTTCTAGAAGGATGGGAAATTTCCTCTGCAATTGCATTGGATACCACCAGAAGGCAAGATACTGATGAGATCATATTACTATTGGCATGGCATGCAATTTGTCATTGATGTCAAAGCTAGGCATTTAGTGGATGGTTAAGGTGCATGAGATGTCAGAGCATGGTCATTGCTCAAGTTGGATTCATTTTATTAGTAAAGGCACTTGCTTCATGGTTTGGTATTGATACAAAAGTTTAATTTTGTTGATGCATCTATTTTTGATAATGCTTGCAAAGGACAGGTTTGTACAAAGGTTGATTCATTTGTCAAAGGTGTTGAAACAAACATTGATCTAGGATTTAAGTCTTATAAAAACATATTATATCGACCAAAAGAAGTTCAATATTGATGAGGTTTCGGGTTTAGAAGATAAAAAGTTTTATTTCCAAAAGGAAGGTCATTGAGCTCATTCGTGAAGAGCCCTCGAGCTAGGGCATGGCGTGCATAGTTAGAGTTTGATTTGTTTCAAAGAAGAATAGGTTGATTTGAAATGGTTATAGAGCAGAGTTTGATAGTCTTCAAAGAATAATATGGTAGTAAGAGGAAGTTTGTTCTCCGATGGAAGGAAAATACATTGACAGGTGTATTCGGTCCCTTAATACTCATTTTATCTTTGCAAAGAAGGTTTTTAGTTTTAATTCATCTATTGGAATCTTTGTTAGCGATGTTAAATTTGTGTGTTTCATTGTTGTTAAGGTTTACTATGTCTTTGTTTCTCAAATCCAAATCAGTGGCTATAGCTAAAAGGTTATTAAATATTTGTTTAATTTTTTGGTTTTTGCTAAAACTGTATTAATAAATTTTTTAATCCTCTCAAAAGAATGAAGGACAGAGTATACTATAAAGGGGTTATGTTGACAGAGGGTTTTTATTTTGGGTCCATCTTTGAATTTGGAGATTGTGTCTTAATTATCCCTACTGCTAGGGCATGAGGTCTTCAAATAATTTTGTTGTTTCAAATGTTTCAAAAGCTAAACAGGGCTTATTAGGTCATTGAATATGTTTTGAAGGCATTGACCTTGTAGTGTTTATGTGGTGTCTTTTGAGGTGTTTCTAATCTCCGGTGATAGGTTTTTTGTGACAATTTTTTGGTGACTGTAATCTTCAGTGACAAGTATCTTGTTGAAAGTTACAATTGTTCGATAATGAGAAGATTTATAATGTCTTCATTGCTCTTAGGTTGTACTGGATGGTTGATTGAATATCATGCTGAAATTACATAGTCTTGTAATATGAAAGGAATTTTACTGTTTTGATCATGGAGAAAGCATTTAATGAAGAAGTTTGTAATGAACAGTAAGAAGGCACTTCAAATATAGATTGTGATTATTTATTTAAACAGTGATTTATCACTGTTTGTGGTTGGTGTGTTCAAAACTATGATGAAGTAGCAGTACCACATTTGTGATAAGAAAAATGAGAATGAGAGATTTTTGAAAGGAACAAAATATATGTTTTAGAATGGCAATATATATTGTTTTGTGCAGATGAAAATTTTGACTTTGATTCTGAGGTCATGGTAGAATAGAGTATGTAATTCTTGAAATAGAGATCAACTCTGTATTTGCAATTCCTTCATACATGTACATTTCAAAAGACTATTAGTGAGATAGCACTATAAGACTATCAGTGAGATAACATCATTGTTAGTTAGACAAATTAGCCAGTGGGGCTTTGTACAAAGATTATTTTTAGATAAGGCCAGTGAGGCCAAGTTCAAGTGGTTTTATTCCCCAGGAAGGTTTCCAATCAAGACAATCTATATGTCAATATTTTATATGTGTTTGTTCATTATCTGCTCATTTGATTTATATTGCATAAGATTATTAAAAGGAATAAAAGAGTTAATTTGATTGTTAACACTAATTCAACCCCCCCTCTTAGTGTTAACTATAGTCCAACAATTGGTATCAGTTCCAAACCCTTGAACGTAAGTCTAGGGATTTCTTGGTATTGGAGTGCTTGTTATGGCTAAGTGCAAAAGAAACAAAGGTCAAGAAAAACACTAATGTCAAGTCTAGTGAAGTCCTGTCTCAAGAGAATTCCTTGTCAGTTGATTCTATAAGGTATAATAAAAACAATCCTGTAGATGAAAAAATGTCTATTATAGAGCTTGATGAGTTCATGGTCAATGTGAAAGAATCACATATGGAAGTGTGTGTTAGTGATCCTTAAGGAGTAATTGATTTTGAAGGAGAGCTTGTCTTTGCTCTAGATATGATTAGGAACCTTGAAAGAGAAAACAAGAAACTCAAAGTCCAAATTGAAGAAATGTGTAAAAATTCTGAGGATGAACTAAATTCTTTGAAAAAAAGTGTAGAGAAGAATTCTTTGTTAAAAGACAATTCAGATAACTTAATTTTAAATATTAAAATAGAGGTTGAGGAGGCTAAGAGGATAGTAGAAGTCACAAAATCTGCCTTGGATGTCAAAATTTTTGAGTGTCATAAACTTGAGGGAGAGGTTGTTGTTTTAAAGGAAGACCTTGAGAATGTCAGGCAATAGTTAGAGATCTACCAGAAGTTTGATGAAAGAACAAACAAGTTAAATGAGATACTAGGTAAGCAAAAACAACATAAGGATCCTGCTGGATTAGGATATGAGATAGGGAAAACCTTTTCAGATGGAAAAGAGTCAAAATGTGAAACAATTTTTGTATCTACAAATGGAAAAGGGCAGTGTTTCAAGGTTAGACAAACTCCAAGAAAGAAGATAGAGTTGAAATATTGTATTGCTCCTGAAACAAAAAATAAGGTTGCAAATGAAAAACAATACAAGGCTTTGAGCAGATTTGGGAGAAGAGACAGTTGGTATACAGGGTCTACATCTTTCAGACAAAATCATTCAAAGAGGTACAATCATTTTCAATTTCATGGCTATTGTTATTCATATCATAAATATGGTCATAAAGCAAGAGATTGTAGAATTTATACAAGAAATGGAAGTTCTTACAAAATTCTTAGGAGACATTATTATTCCTTTGGTATGAATAACAATGTAATATGTAATAGATGCAATCATTTTGGGCATAAAGCACAGTTTTGCATAAATGTTTTTGTGAAACCATCTAGAGAATACATGTTCAAGCAAAAGCAAGAGAATGTCTTGAGCAAGGAAAATAAAAATCTTGTCAGTGTGGAGAAGAAAACAAAGTCAGGAAGAAGGAAAAACTAATCTTGTGCATACCACACAAGAGATTTCACAAAGTGCCTGAAAGATGAGCATATTTACCTCTTTAGAAAGGACGAAGATATTTCAAAGAACAATGGATAGAGGATAGTTGAATTTTTTATTATGACATTGTCAAACTATTGTTATGAAGCAACATAAAATGTAGACAGGATAGTTATTCTCTTGCAAATCCTAGAAATTTTCCTTGTAACAGTCAAGAATATGAAACCCATTATTGTCATCAGCATTATAAAATTTGTATGACAGTGTATACTTTGCAATAGCACTTAGATTTGTATGAAAATATCATTGATAGTAGTATATAGTGACAACATATAGTAAGAGATTGAAATGCAACATCTATTAACAATGAGAGTAATCTATAAGGTTTATGAAGACTACTGTGAGTTTTACAGTACTTTGTGATGATGTAATGATATACTATGACCTTTGCATGTATTTGAGGATGACTAGTATGAAGCAGTGGCATGATCATGGTGAGTTGATTGTGTTTAACATGGTACAAGGAAAAATAGTATGACAAGATGATACCTTTTCAGTAAGGGCAGTCAAGTACAATATTTTTTGATCTTCTTACACTTCCTGTTGCTTTGACTTGTGATTCTACTTGAACAGTGTTTTGTGGTTGATACCTTTGGTCACACAGTTCTTATGACAATTCTTAAATAGTGCCTTTGTATCTATGATTGACTCTTTCATGTGCTAATTCAGTTTTTGAGTTTGCAATGCAGTCTTTGAGAATATAGTAACAGGGTAGTGTAGTGGCCTAGTGTGATAGCAGGCGATCTTTGATACTTGGTACAAATAGGGGGAGCTTTCCAACTTTATCTTTAATCCATGGCACTTGAGTTTTTAGATTTTGTGGTTGATTTTCTTGGCATGTTGCTAGCATGCTCCGCTACTCTTGAAAGTTTACTGATGGGATAGTATGATTTTTGCTTGGAGCATCACAAGGTCATCCTAATGATGAACAATGAGATAACCGAAAAACAAAGAGACAATGATATAATGCTTAGATATCTCAGTGTGCTGCTTCATTTGGTGTGGATATGTTGCTACAATAGTGATATTCATCTTGAAAGTGCATATGATCTACATCTTGGTTATCTTAGTTAAGTCCTTCATGCTTCCAAGTTGTATCCATGCTTAGAATAGTGATCTTAAGACAGTCGGCCAGTACCTAATTTGACAACTTGTTTTGACAATGCATAATAGCTTTTGTATGCTTGAAATTAGTAGCTTATGTTGGTATCATAACTTTAGAACAATGAAATAGCAATAGTGCATTAACAATGTTAAAATAATCATGATAATGTGAAACATAGTAGACAGAGAGGTTGAAAAGGTGCTTCATCTTTAATAGTCAGTGGTGCTTTAACTTTCAAAAGGCTAGTGAGATGTTTCTAAGTTTGGTTTCTTGTAGCATCAGTTCTTTTTTAGTGCAAGTATTAGATGGCAGTGAGATATGGGTGTTTGTTGCTCTCAGTCAAAGGTACATGACAGTGAATAAAGTCAATATTTATAGGTGTTCTTGGTCAGTGGTTGATAGTGGCCAAGTATGTCATGTTTGCATGCAATGATGATTGTACAATCTTCTTCATTTGTTTGATGATAGTATATCTTTCCTACCATGACATACTTAGTGGAATTTGCACAATGTTCTTCTATAAGGAGAAATAAGAATAGTGAGCATTCATTACATCTTCATACACTAAAGAACAATGACAATGAATGAATGTTTTATTTGCAATGAGCAACATTTTTGACATTTTTGCTTGGACAGTGACAACACATTTGCCATTTGCTTTAACAGTGCATTGAAATGACTGTATTTTGTAGTTTGTAGTGTTGTGACTATGGTTTTCAAGTAATCCCTATGACAGGGAGTGTACAAGTTGCAGTTAATATTTGTTACATTTGTTCTTGACAGTGAATGTTCAGTTGTAGACATTTTCTCTTGTAATGACAATTTTTTTTTGCAATGATATTTACAGTCAGTCAACATTATATTTGTAGTGAGAATTTTATTTTGAAAGGTGATAGTGATATTACTTGGACAATAGTGGTTATATCTTCACTGAAATTCACTTTGCTTAGATTTGAATATACTTAGCTTGAGTTCCCTTGGAAGTGGTGATAGTGGTAAAACAAAGAACATGAACATGTAGTTTTATCTTCTTGACAAGGGGAGTGAGTAATTATTTTTCATTTTTGTCAAAGGGGGAGAAATTTACATGAGTTGGAGTTGGTTTATGGAGTTTGATTCATCATCATAGGTGGAGATGTTGACATCAATGCCAAAGGGGGAGTTTGTTGGCATGACATGCAATTTGTCATTGATGTCAAAGCTAGGCATTCAATGGATGGTTAAGGTGTATGAGATGTCAGAGCATGGTCATTGCTCAGGTTGGATTCATTTTATTGGTAAAGGAACTTGTTTCATGATTTGGTATTGATGCAAAAGTTTAATGTTGTTGATGCCATTTATTTTTGATAATGCTTGCAAAGGACAGGTTTGTACAAAGGTTGATTCATTTGTGAAAGGTGTTGAAACAAACATTGATCTAGGATTTAAGTCTTATAAAGACATATTATATCAACCAAAAGAAGTTCAATATTGATGAGGTTGCGGGTTTAGAAGATAAAAAGTTTTATTTCCAAAAGGAAGGTCATCGAGCTCATTTGTGAAGAGCCCTCGAGCTATGGCATGGTGTGCATAGTTAGAGTTTGATTTGTTTCAAAGAAGAATAGGTTAATTTGAAACGGTTACCAGAACAAAGTTTGATAGTATATAGAGAATAATATGGAAATAAGAGGAAGTTTGTTCTCTGGTGGAAGGAAAATACATTGACAGGTGTACTCAATCCCTTCATACTCATTTTATCTTTACAAAGAAGGTTTTCAATTTTGATTCATCTGTTGGAATCTTTGTTAGCGATGTTAAATTTGTGTGTTTCATTGTTGTTAAGGTTTACTGTGTCTTTGTTGCTCAAATCCAAATCGGTGGCTATAGCTAAAAGGTTATTAAATATTTGTTTAAGTTTTTTGGTTTTTGCTAAAACTGCATTAATAAAGTTTTTAATCCTCTCTTGAAAGATTGAAGGACAATGTATACTATAAAGGGGTTATGTCGATAGAGGGTTTTTATTTTGGGTGCATCTTTGAATTTGGAGATTGTGTCTTAATTATCCCTACTGCTAGGGCATGAGGTCTTCAAATAATTTTGTTGTTTCAAATGTTTCAAAAGCTAAACAAGGCTTAATAGGTCATTGAATATGTTTTGAAGGTGTTGACCTTGCATTGTTTATGTGGTGTCTTTCGAGGTGTTTCTAATCTCCGATGATAGGTATTTTGTGATAATTTTTTGGTGATTGTAATCTTTGGTGACAAGTATCTTGTTGATAGTTACAATTGTTTGGTATTGAGAAGATTTATAATGTCTTCATTGCTCTTAGGTTGTATTGGATGGTTGATTGAATATCATGCTGAAATTACATAGTCTTGTAATATGAAAGGAAGTTTACTTTTTTGATCATGGAGCAAGAATTGAATGAAGAAGTTTCTAATGAACAATAAGAAGGCACTTCAAATACAAATTGTGATTATTTATTTAAACAGTGATTTATCACTGTTTGTGGTTGGTGTGATTAACACTATGAGGAAGTAGCAGTACCACATTTGTGATAAGAAAAATGAGAATGAGAGATTTTTGAAAGGAACAAAATATATGTTTGAGAATGAAAATATATATTGTTTTGTGCAGACGAAAATTTTGAATCTGATTCTGAGGTCATGGCAGAATAGAGTAGGAAATTCTTGAAACAAAGATCAACTCTGTATTTACAGTTCCTTCATACATGTACATTTCAAAATACTATTAGTGAGATAGCACTATAAGACTACCAGTGAGATAGCATCATTGTTAGTGAGACAAATTAGCCAGTGAGGCTTTGTACAAAGATTGTTTTCAGATAAGGCCAGTGAGGCCAAGTTTGAGTGGTTTTATTCCCTAGGAGGGTTTCCACTCAAAACAATCTATGTGTCAATCTTTTATATGTGTTTGTTCATTATCTATTCATTTAATTTATATTGCATAAGATTATTAAAAGGAATAAAAGAGTTAATTTTATTGTTAACACTAATTCACCCCCCCTCTCAGTGTTAATTGTACTGCAACAGTTACAATATGAAGAACAAGATCATGACCTATATTTCAACACATAGTTTAATGCTAAGTATGAAAACCTAGAAATATGGTATGCAAATCTAGAGACAAGCAAGACACATATAATAAAGGATGTGAATGATATCACTGGCAACCTTTTAGAAGAATTTTAGATACTAGTGCTCCTCAAGGAAATAAATTTGTCTGTTAATACCACACTTTTCAGTGAAGCTACAATAAAGAAATTGCAAGCAAATTTTAACAAGGCACAATAAGAGAATTTAAAGTTTTTTTAAGAGTAAAATAATTTTTTAGCCTTCTAACCACCTCCTTAGAGAATTAATACACCACCAATAATCCCTCAACCATCCCTATCCTCCACAGATACATCTTTCCAAGATAGGGAAACTTATGCTCTTATGATTAGTGAGCTGAAAGAAGAATTGAAATAGATTGAAGACACTGAGAAGGCAATAAAAGAAGAGAGTGATAAGAAGTTGATTGATTTGGTGGATAATATTTTGGAACATATATTATATTTCATCCTAAATCACCTAGAGGGTACATAGAATGTCTACAATACTTTAATAAATACCTATGCCAACCATGTCCAAGTAAGGAACAATTTAAAAGGAATTTTGGATATTTGGAGTAAAAGGATAGCATTAGTAGGAAAAATGATTGATCTTGCCAAATTTGATGTTGAAGCTCCTAATTATTTGTTACAAATTTTGGAAACTTTCAATGTTTTGGAAAAATTCCATCTTCTCATGAGAGCTCTCAAAAAAAATTGGAGAAAATTTTGAACTCTTATGAAGAATTATAAGGAGATTTGATGCCAAAAACACTAATGGATGAAGGAGATGTTAAGGAATACAAATTTTGGAGAACAAATCTCAACAAAAAATTTCCTCCCCTTCTAAATCCCATCAGTGCTAATAACAAAGTGGACATGGACATATGCAATGCTGTAGTGGAAAAATTGGTAAAGTTGGAAACATGTTTAATAAAATTGGGTAAACCTACAAAAGTGGTTTACAATTCGAGTGAGGAAGGAAAAGCTGAAAAAAATGACCCCATGCAAAAAAAAATTCTTTTAGGGGTTTGAATGAACTATTTGGTTTGAGTGAACCAAAATAGGGTTCGCTAGAACTTGGGTTCGAGCGAACTCATTAAATGTTGGCCCCACATTTCTCGTTCAAAAAAAGAAAAGAAAATACAAAAGGAAAGGGGGTTCGCTCGAACCCCCCTTTTCCCCCTTCTCCCCCTTAGACACCAAAAATGTCCAGAATTTTGCACTTTGAAGCTCAGGTTGAGGATGAAAATGGAGGAGACTTCACAAACCCAACTGGATGATGGTAGTCCTCAGGAGCTATCCAACGAATATGATTTTAATATGTTTTGGTTTTATTATGTATTTGTTTTTTTAGTTTTATTAAACATAGGTTTTTCATCAAAAATCAAGCTCTTTGTTCTGTACATGTGGAAAAATAGCAGATTATCAAAAAAAAAATTAAAAATTATGAGTGCGCCAGATATTGAAGTCCTTGATCCAACAATTTTTTTTTGAATTTCGATACATACAAAAAAATTTATCTTGTATACGACCCGCCTATGTTTGAATTATAACTAGTTTGACTTCGAAACTTGATTAAGGAAAAAATATTGAATAAAAAACTATGAGACCAATTGGAAGCACTAGATATTGTAGTTACAAATCTAAATTCGAAAGAATTATAATTTTATCCTTCATGGAATAAAAGTTATGTTGTATACAGTGAGCGTCACTCCTTAAAAATATTGTTTGTTGAAAAAAACTAGTTTTCAAAGGAGATGGAAAAAGAAGTGCAATCTGATTCCAAAAATTTTGAAAATAAAAATATTTAGAATTTATAGACAAAATGTCACAAATCACTAGTTTGCATCATCTTCAAATTCCTCACAATTTAGCTGCTATAGGTGCTCGAAAGTGAAGATTTAGTTAGAAAAAAATATTTTAGTGTCCAGTTTGGCCAAAAATTGCAAACTAGTATTGTGGGATCACCCAATTCTCTAAGGAAGCCAAGAAATAGACAAATAAGGAATATTCTTCTCATTTGATTATTACCAGCTAGATTCTTGCGCTTTCTTGGCCTTTATAAGATACATTTGAAACATGGGTCTAAAGTATAATTAAAACTGCATGCAATTTCTCAAGTTTTGTCTTCTTCTACACACTTGGAATATCCTCTACAATGGTTTTGTCTTTGAGCATAAAGTTCCTTTTGTCTTTTGTGAGACAATTGTACCTATTTTTTGTTAGTCCACCTGAATAATTTATCAAATGAAAATGTGACATTTGTTCAAAGCTCTAAGCTTATTTTCTCCCTTGTTCTATAAAAAGAAATTCCAATCCATGTTTTAGGGAGTCTATACATGATAATTGGGAATTTTTTTATTTTGAGAGTTTAAGTCTTACTCTAGGTTTTAGGGAAAAGAGAATACAAATATAATATTTTGTACATCAATATAAATTTCACAATATATAGATACTTTAACATATGATTCAATAGTAGTTGTCTCTAATGTACAATTTGGTTTCTTTTATGAATAAAATGATCAAATATCTTTTAGTTCATCTTTGTAGTGTTGTGCAATGAATGCTTCTTTTATGGCTTCTATTAAAGTAATAGATTAATTTTTTATAATTGGAATATTGAGAGTGTTAAATTGTTTAAGGATTGTTAAGTAGAATTGAGATTGAATCCCTAGTATAGGGCATGTTATTGTAAAGCAATAATATTGAATATCCATTGTATGTTTTATGTTGTTGTTTAGAAGATGAATTTGTAGGATCTTATGGCTATGTTACCCATGTTTTAAGGTACCAATCCAAGCAAGTAGGATAGTCACAAGTCCAAGACCATCTAAAATGAAAAATATTAATGCATTTATAAGTTATATTATTTATTTGATATTCACATGAGTAGGAATTTAAGTTTTACAAGGAATTTATCCCATTAATGTATCAAATTGTACATATCCTTGTCTGAATGCATGCAAATTTATATGTTATCTCAATATCTTATATAAATGTTGGTTGTTTCTAGATAATATTTAAAGGTACACCCACCTAGGTTTAGCATAGCTTGAAGTGTAGAAGGATGTTGAAATTCTTGAGCATTAAAATTGGCTATTTTGTAGAGAATTGTAGACATTGGTTGGAAAGAATTGTAGACATTGGTTGGAACAACCGACATAATGCACCAAATTCAAGTTGTCAAAATGACAATCTTGATAGCTTATGCCAAACATTAGATATTACCTTGATGCAAACAATAACTCCAATTTATAGATGAATTCTTTTTATAATAGTGTCATAATGGGACCACCAACATTGGTGTGTCATTTTTTAACCAATGGTACAACAAAAAGTATATGCTTGAGAATAAATAGTCTCTCAAATGTTAGCTCTAGAATTGAAGGGAGACATTAAAACCACATCACAAAAACTAGATTGATCACATTTTTAGACATTATATATTATATTCATTGTCATTGATTTTTATTCTAATATAATGGTTGTAGTTAAATTTTGTGACACTACAAGCATGTATCTTTTAAAGGCTTGTTGAATCCTAGAATATAATTTAAGGCATTGATCTACATTCTTCAAATGAAATGAAATTTATAATTTAAAATATAATTTTTTTGCTAGCCATGTTATTATGGAAAAATTTGCCAACAAAAACCAATAATGTGAACAAATCTAAAAAAAAAAGTTACAAATTTATTTTAAAAAATCATGGGAAAATTCACCAACAAAAACTAAGAATATGAACCAATTTTAAAAAATTGCCACATTTTTTTATAAATCGTGGGCAAATTCACTAGTACAAACCAACAAATGCAAATACATTTGAAAAAAATCATCATCATGATTTTTTTCTAAGAAAATTTGACATATATTCGCCATAAAAAATATTACCTTGGGCTAGTATTTGCTAAGATTTTATATATATTTTTAAATGAGATTTCTTAAAGTTATTCTTGATGTGTGGGGCCCTAGTGTGAGTGGGTGAAAAGTCTTTTATAGAATTTAACATCAAAGTCTTTTATAGTATTTATTTATCTTATCTCTTATGAGTGATGTGAATGATATGTCCCCTTTAAATTGATTGGAAAAATAAAAGAAATCAAACAATTTAAAGTGAGATAAAACAAGATAAATAAACAATGTCAATGTGATATCAAGATAATGAAATAAAAACACACATAATATTAAAAAAATTATTATTAAATTTTAATAAATAGTAAACTCGTAATAATTATGATTACAATTGAACTTTTAATATATATTTAAATCAATAATAAGTAATAAAATTTACAAACATATATAAATTATGATGAAATTTTTGTTCCTACTAGAAAAATAATTCCCTCCATTATAAATAGAATGTGCTTAAATTAATAAAAAACTTAACTTGTCACACCATAACCAAACATATGAAAGTTATCACCGTTATATATTAGTTGATATAATGAAAATTAATTTATATTTTATTTCATTTAATAATAATAGAAGAATTTTAATTGGTCTTTTCCTGTGATAAAGCTAAAGTGCCCATTTTAAATAATAAAATTACTAACACTCAGTCTAAAAGCTTCATGTGTAATTTGTTATAACGAATAATATAAAATAAAGCTTCCACATATGTCCATAATGATCATTATTCCTTCTATCACACCTTTTTCTTTTATGTGAGGATTTTATTTTATTCATTAAAGTTGGTTTATTTATAGGCATATGATATCACCATGATGATGTTGGCTATCATACCTCAAATTCCAGCCCATATTTTAAGGGAATATCTTTTCCACTAAAGCTATACTATAATCATAATCATTTTAATTATTTAAAAGTACATTCCATTTAGTTTCCCAAGAGTTTTTAAATTGTAAGGAATGGTTCCATGTTATTGGTGACTACTTTCTTAAAGGTGATGTGAGGAGAAGCACTCATCCCTTGTTTCCTTTAAAAGGCTAAGTTTACCTAACAATTACAATTAAAATGGGGAAGAAAAAGTATGGAAATGTATTTATGGGATTAAAGGAGTGTTTTTTTAAGGGTGTTGAGGTAAACAAATGTTTAAGGTGTGTTCAATCTTTTTTTAGGATAATGATAAATTATTCTAAATCGTTTGTTTCTATTCTTTCATTATTGTAAAGTTGATCATATGAATGATTGTGTGAACATTCTTATTCTTTAATATAGGTAGAGACTAAATGACATTTAGAAATTGTCTTCAAATATATAATTATAGAGGATAAAAGTGCATACCTTCCACTTTTACCCTTATTTTTATATCACTTTGCACACACATGCTCATGTTCTAAAGGATATCCTTCTAAGATTTATGTCCTTAAGTGGTCCCAAGTCCTAAAATTCATCAAGTTGTGTGTTTATGGTTATATATTTAAAGACATCATCCTAGTTCATTTCAAATATCAAATGATCAAATCAAACATTAGCTACAAAAAAAATCAATTCTCATTCACATATTTGATCACACGTTCAATCTTAATTTACATCAAACATAATTACTCAACATCCAACATTCTATGTTCTTTTGTTTTTTATATCCTTGAATCAATCTAGGGGCCTAACTTCTAGCAAGAAAGTAGAATGCCCTTTGCCTTTGTAATAGTAGGGGCCAATGATATTGTTTAGCATCATTCAATTTTCCTTATGCAAATATCATCTAAAAAAATATCTTTGTAATTATTGAAGGTCAAAATCTGCATTAGATATTATTGCACCCTCCAAGACAAAATTATACCTCTTGAGCCAAATTATTGTAATAATTTGCAAGTTATAAAAAACTCATATCTCAATAATCTTATGTCTTTGATCATAGATTTAATATTAGTTCCTAGATTTAATATTTTTATTACATCATATCAATATCTAAGGTAAGTTATATTTACTTTTAACTAACCTCAAATCAAATTAATTTAAGGTCTACTTACATTGATTTCCTGTCATCTCCATATTTAGCATGTATAAATAAATGTAGAGTTATTTTATTTCTCTACATTTTAGTAAACTTCAACTTCAAACTCCTTTAAAGTTTTTGGACCTTTTCATTTCTAATCTATTTTTACTATTTTTTACCATCTTTTCATACTCATGAATACCACTTAATCCTCATCCTTGCCTCTATTCCTACACAGCTAAGGATCTTAAGACATTTTTAATAATTATTATATCAAATCCTGCAATCTTTGAAGATGTCACATACTTTTATGAAAAAGGGGATGCTTAATATTCTATAAATATATTGGCAAACCATGTTATTACCTTTTATCTTTTCTAAAACTTTGTTGCACTTCTTCTTTGTTGGGGGGTGGAGTGAGGGAGGGGATTTACTTTACTTTCTCATGAGATCCATAGTATTTATACACCTAGGTGTGAGGATACTTATATTTCAATGTTTTATGTTAGTAGAGCTAAATAATGATTATATCCCTTAAATAACTTAGGGAGTCTTTCCTCTATAGCCTTCAATACATAATTTATTAATGATTTGTCTAGTGAGGATATTAGTGACACTTGCTTAATTGGAGGGCATCCTTTTTCATCTACTTCACATGATGTTGATAATTCATTATTTAATGATGGATTGAATCACATTATGTCTACTATTGGTAAATAACTAATGTTAGATGGCTTTGTTCTTACCCAACGTGTCTTAGTTGGCTTCTAGCTATGGAACCTCTACTTTTAAATATTGAAGTCTAAATTACAACCTAGTTTAGTCAATTAAGGTTTTTCATGTCTCTACTTCCCTATTTATCCTCGTTTTTTTTAGAATACTAATTTGTATTTTCAAATTTGAATGAATCTTTTCTATTATTTGTATGATCGATAATCATTTTTGTTAATCTCATTGATACCTCAAATTTTATTTTATTTTCCACTTGATTTGATGTTCAATGACTACTTATCATGATCTTTACATAACAAATTGAAATGGTAACTGATTAATCTTATCAATATTTTCTTGATTATTTTATTTACATATTTTTTAATAACTAAATTATATATTTGAAGACCAATAGAATCTAATATACACATCTTCTAAAATTTCACAAATTTAATCTCATAGTCAAATATAATCTCACACATGTTCATACCTTTTGGAGGCCCTTTGATTGTGCTAAGTGTCACTCTTGGACAACTCTAGGTGTTCAAACTTCTTTTCTGGATCACTTATCTTTTTAGATGAGTTCATTTATAAATTAGTTATTTTGGAATTGTCAAATATGTAAAGAAGATATGAAGCCCCATTTTGTTAACCCGTATCAATCTTGGACCAACTTGATTCCTCCAAACTACTATATTTTCACGTATCCCCCTGTTTTCTACTTGAGAGAGCCGGTGGACCCAAGATATATTCAAACTAATTAATATAGACTTTAGATTCACATTTTGTTCCGCTTTGAATATTTTGATATTGTTTTACCACTTGGTGGATCCAATATTTATTTCAATATGGTTTAATTCCGATGTTAGAAATGTTTCTTTTGAAATTTTCTTTATACATTTTATTTTATTAGATTTTCATTTTCAACTAAGATAATGTATTGAATAAAAAAGTTATGATCCATTTTTTAAATGTAAATATTTTGTGAAATATCTTCTTTAAGTTATGAATCAAAATCTATCTATTCTTATGATCTAATTCACAAATTATAACATCATGTACAACCATCAAGTTAGATTATCATAGCACAAAAGCATAATACATACCCAAAATACCAAATGAATAAAGACAATAAAAAATAGAGTAACTAATTTGTGAGAGAAGAAACTTAATTCTTTAATGATAAAAAAATTAATGCATGCAACAATGAGTAGATGTGATGTATTTGTAAGATTACTAATTTGGTTGGAAGTAGATGACATCTAGAGTAAATTAATTTCAGTTTATAATGTTTCTTTAGAATTTGATACTACTTTCTTGTGCGTGGGATTACTATTAGTTAACCAAACTAGATACAATCCTAGAGTATCTAGGAGCAATCATTTAATCAAGACTAGTTGATGACCATTGATTACATAATTATTTCATTCAACTATAACCCAATTGTTGACCATGTTGACATAAATATTAAATATAGACTTATATTATCAAATGATTTAAGATATTGAAATGTTATAAGTGGGAAAGAGGTTGTGGAGATTCTTATTTTACTCAATTATCCACCTTTTATACTATTTATAGTATTCTATCAAAAAGGGATAGTATTTTTTATAAAAATGATATTAATATGGTTCATTTATCCAATAAAACACTTTATGTATTAAACTAACTTATTTTTAGTAGATTAAGAGTTTGAATATGATGTAGCCCCCCAAATACACGTCCCAAACAAAGGAACAAGCCCTATCAATCATATATCCATAAATAAACCAAAAAGGCAACTCAAGAAACAATGTGACACCAAAGCAGTCAATTAGAAACATGTGGATCACATAGGGATGTTACCTGAACATCCAACATTACTTCCATACTCTTCTTTCATACTTCCATGCCATCAACAATGATCATAGACTAAACATGTACATACAACCCTATTCATGAAACATAGAATACATAATCAAATGATGTAACAGTTGTAGAATATCTTGTGGACCACTTCAACATATAAAATTTGAACTGATACATTGCATAAATGTTGTGAGAAAATTCACCAAACCATAGGAGAAGAGACATCAATGCAGAGAAATGTAGAGCATTTCTTGGATCATTCTGAACAACTAGCAACACTACCAACCTTCTGCAAGTCACATGAATCTCCTCAGAAACATAGGTAACCTAAAAATTTAGGAGTGCAACGTACACAGAGCACTGATATTGAATACCAAACCATAAGACTAGAACTACAATAGTGGAGGAATGTGGTGCATTCTCCCAAACAAACTTCAATACAACTTCTTGAACCAAAAACATTTAAGCAACTTATGAAGACCAAAATATTCTTTCAAAAAAACATGTATTATTAGGAACATCAAGAGAGAGCATGAGACATATTGTAGACCTTCAACAACATATCTCCAACATTATTCATTCTTCTAATTCTCATCTTAATGCTTCTAATCCTCATCTTAGTATATCATTATAAAATCAACCCTACTGACAATAATAATGCTTCTTTGATAAGGCATGACATCCAACCATGGACTTCTTTAAATATTCTCTTCTTTGATAAGGTATGTCATCAATGTTAGCCCAAACTGAATATAAAAAAGACAACCAATACTAAGGACTAACAACATATTACTCAAGTGCTTACATGAATTACAACTAACAACCAATCCTGACAATAGCTGCCAATAATCTCTTTAGTGTTAATATCAATGACAACCATCAGTGTTGAAATCAATGACAACAAAACAAGCCTTAGTATTGGTATCAATGACAATAGCTACCAACAATCTACCCCTTTGGTATTTATGGCAAAACACATTGCTCACTCTCCCCCTTTTGCATCAAGGACAATGGGCCAAACACTTCTACACAAGATAGTAGGACTTTTTTTGTCTTCGAGAGAAAAGGGAAAAATTATCTTCTATTGAAGCAACAACACATGCTCCCCCTTTGACCAAAAACACTTTTTTTTAGACATATACAATAACTACAAAATTTCTTTAAGACTCCCCATTACTATTAGCTCCGTTTGAAGGGTAGCACCCATCAATCCAAGAGAAAGGATGTGACATGAATTTATCCCCTTGGAAAGATGCACCTTTTATGCATCTAGTTAGAACAAGGAGGGGAAATGACCCCTAGATTCTGCCTTGGATACTCAAAAGTATCCTTTGAAAGAGCCTTTGTAAAAATATCTACAATATATCCTTTGTAGGCACATACTCCATTCTGACTTCATGTTCAACAACTTTCTCTCTCATAAAATGGTACCATACTGAGATATGTTTAGTCCTTGAATGCATTACCGAATTCTTATAAATGTCAATAGCACTTGTATTGTCACATAGTATAGGAATAGGTTCATCATACACCACCTTTACATATTTTAAGGTCTGCTTCATCGAAAGCACCCGAGTGCAACAAGATGCTACAACAATGCATTCTCCTTTTGTTGTGGACAAAGATATCAAATTTTCTTTTTGTTGAACCATGAGACCAATCTGTTTCCCAAAAATAATTCACTTTCACTTGTAATTATCCTATCATCAACACAACCTTTCCAATTAGTGTCAGTATAGGCACTTAGAGAGAAATTTTGATCCTTTTTGTACCATAGCCCATAATCTAGAGTATCCTTTAGGTATCTGAAGATTCTTTTCACAACCTCTTCATGAGATTTCTTACGATCGGCTTAAGATCTGGAAACCAAGCATACTCCATGTAGAGAAAAATTGATAATTGTACCAACTCATATAATTGATCTTTTCAAGCATCAATTGACATATGTACCCCAACAAATGTTCTAAAAAATAGATAGGCATTGTATCACACTATTATAGATCATTGTAGTACATGAAGTCATCTTGTATGGAAAAACCTTTGCTTCCAGAGAAATACAACATATTTCAACAAGCCTTCAATATTGCTTCACTAAGCCAGACTGGGACACTGCCAATAATATCTACTATATCAAAAGGTATAAAGACTTGAAAACATAGATATCATACCTTAAACTTAATTAGAAAGACCTCTAGACTGCAAGACATAAAATTTCTTTGTGGAGAGATGCAAACCAAAAATCCTCGACATTACCTTAGTAAAATGTACATTGAATGTCTAGGAAAACTTCTAAAACTTACTTCTTTAGGAATTTATCTTTAAATTTGTTACACCAAATCGAAATGACACCAATTAGAGTAGTTATACCAACATTCACATATTACCACCTTCCAACAGGAACACCAAACAACATCCATTTATGCACAAAAGATTTGTACACATGGCGATCTGATTCAAATCATCTTTCATGTTGAAGTTTTCAACATATTTTTCTTTTTAGGGGTAAAAAAGGTTCTACTAGTGACATCTCCCCCTAAGATAATACTCTATCCCAGTTTGTCTTGGAATCTTGTGTAGAGTGCACAAGAGAAAAATCATCCTTCTTATGGTCTTCATTCTAGATCTTTTCATTTTTCCCTTTTTGTTGATTAAGGGATTTATCCTTTTTTTGATATTGGGAAAATGGCTTCAAAAAACCATTTCTACAATAGTTTGCCTTATGTCCCATATTATTGCACTTGTAGCACACAACATTGTGCTTTGGAACAGAGTTGTTCCTCTTCACCTTAGATCTACACTCATCAGCCTTGTCATAACCATAGTTGTTGTAGGTAAAGCAATATCCATGAAATAACACAGTATTGTTTCTTTGAGGGAAGAAATACCTTCTTCCTATATTGTTATTCCTTCTCTATCTAACTCTACAATTAATAGCCTCATGACCAAAAATATTGTAAGAAAAGTAGTAACCTTGAAAGGATTGATTGAACTTGTTAGGAGCATGTTGTTTTGTTGATGGAGGACTTTTGAAACTTTTATGCTTTTGATCAGAGATGGATCCACTAAGTTCTTTATTGTCATTATGAATATTCTTTGTATCTCTAGAGGAATTATTCTTAGAGTCTTTAGGTAGGCCCTTTATTATTTTGTTTCAATATTTTTATTTGATTTTGAACTTTTTGGACCATACTTCTCTCTGACAATTTGTTCCTTTTCTCCTTTTTAGGGAATTCCTTAGAGTGGTATTTTATTCTTCAAGTTTTAGAAATTTAATAGTTTTGTCTTTGAGTTTGATATTCAATAAATCTTCATTCCTCTTTCCTTATTCAACTTTCATTTTCAGATCAAAGATCTCACCTTCTGCCTCTTTTAGTCTGATTTCATATCTTTTTTCTTTCTTTTACTTGAATTCTTAGTTTTTCATATTCTTGTTTTTATTTTGCAAGCAAGCTTTCATATTTTTGATTTATACCTCTTGTTTCACTTAGGTCTTCCAATACAGACTAGAGTTATCCTTCAAATTCAATTCCCCATTCATCTAAATTGAATTCTCAAACTTTAGGTTTCATAGATTCTAGATCCAGATTAGAGGAAAATATGTCTTCATCACTTAAGGATCTTGACTCCTTACATATCTCAACATTATACTTTCTATCAGTAGTATTGAAATCCATAAAGAGAGTTTCATCATTTGAATCATTCTCCTCATCTTCAAAGGAACCACTACTCTCTTTGGAATAGAGACCCTTCTTGATCTTATCTCTTTTATTATTGTCATCTAATTATTTATAAGGACATTTGGATGCAAAATTACCTACTCTTCCACAATTGAAATATTCAAAATGTAACTTACCTTTGTACTTTCCAGTACCTTTCTTTAGTCTTCTCACAAATTTGGCTTCAACATCATCAAAATATTCATTCTAATTAGGAGCCTCATCTTAAGTCTTTTTGTTGGCTTTGAAAGCAACTTCTTTCTTTGGAGCATCTTAACCAAACTCTCTCATCTCAAAGGCAATAAGAGTACCAAACATTTATTCAACTGAGTATTGATCCAAGTCTTTGGATTCTTGAATAGAAGACATTTTATGATTGTAATAATTTAGGACTTAGGAGAGATCTCAAAACCTTCTTCACAATTTCACTTTCCTTCACTTCTCCACCAAGACCAATGATGCCAGTAACAACTTCTTGAACCTGGAGCATCTAGCTTACCATATACTCATCATCTATCATCCAAAGAGTTTCAAATATTCTCTTGAAGATTTTCATCTTGGCTTGCTTCACTTTAGAATCTCCTTCATAGATACTACTAAGCTTCTCCCAAGCATCTTTGGCATAATTGCAATTTATCACCTTCAACAACTTTGAATCAACAAGTCCACATATAATAACTTTCTTGGCTTTAGCATTACATTCATACAATTTGATTTTAGCAATATCTATAATAGGAGTGGTAGGAGCAACATAACCACTTTTGACTAATTTCCAAACTCCAAAACCAAGATTTTTTAGGTGTCCTTCCATTCTGATTTTCTAGTAGGAGTAATTAGTCCCATAAAACCTAGGACCCTTGTATGATCCATAATTTGTCATCTTGGATCTTGGCCTCAAGAATTTAGGCTTCTATAGAGGAAATTGGCTCTAATATCAACTGGTGAACACTTTCAAAGATTGAGAGGGGGGGTGAATCATCTATACGCCTTTTGAAACTTGATATTATTAGCACAACACAAAATCCTTTAGCAAATAAAAATATGACTTTATGTAGAGAAAAAACATAGAAACATATGATAGTTTGAATCTTTAACACAATCAACAAACTTTACTAATGAAATATATAGCAATAATAAGATTAGAAACAAAGAGAAATAGATAGAGAACAAACACATGCACAAGGAGACACCAAATTTACGTGAAAACCCAAATGAGGGAAAAACAATGGTGAGATTTAACTCAGAATATAAGGCTCACTACCAACATACTTGCAAGAAGGTTCACTGCCTTAGAGAAAGATACAAAAAGGACTTGCATCATTAAAGTACCAACCAACTCTAGGAGCAAGATATAGGTACTTGATGAGATTCACTATCTCAGAGTAGGATACAAAATTATTTAAAGAGAATTACAAAGATTTCCAACACAAATATATGTTGAATGAGGATTTCAAGTTCAATTGAACTTTCCTTTCATAATATTTATCACTATCGATGTTGGATATTCAATACAACTCTCATATACACTTTTTTGTACTTGTACACTTCTTCATATTTATTACATCTAAAATCATTTTGCATTTATATCCACCACAACACTTCAATTCTTCAATTAGATCAGCTAGGAAGAGAATAAATAATTAATTCAACTGGTCAGCCACTAAATCATAATGTAGTCTTATCTCACAGATAGAGAGGACCAAAAAAAATCTTAACGCTTCCTTCAATATGATCCAAAATTATTTACATGCAGGCGCACATCAACCTAAGTTGGTATCAAGGAAACATGTGGTTGAAACATTCAAGCACAAAACCAATCAGCCCATAAACACTCTTTCTAATGAATTTACTTGATGCAGCCCTAAATGGGATAGGTCAAGACCCAAATCTATCATGACACATCTTCCATTATTGGCGTAACCCCCCAAGCACATAGCCCAAGCAAAGGAACACGCCCTGTTGGCCAGATATCCACAAATAACCTAGAAAGACAACTCAAGACACAATGTGGTACCAAAGTGGCCAATTAGAAATATCTGGATCACATAGGGATGTTCCTTGAACATCCAACATTACTTCCATACTCTATATTCATACTATCATGACATTAACAACCACCACAACCCAAATAGGTACAAAAAATTTGTTTGGGAAATAAAAAATACATAACCAAATGTTGTAACATTTGTAGAACAACTTGCAGATCACTTCAACATATGAAATTGGAACTAATACATTGTACATACATTGTGAGAACATTCACCAAACCACAGGAGTATAGACATCAATGTAGAAAAATACAAAGCATCTCTCGAATCAGTCCAAAAATCTAGCAACACTACCAACCTTCTACAATTCATAGGAATCTCCTATGAAACACAAGTGACCTAAAAAGTTAGGAGTGCAACATAAACAAAGCACCAACATTGAATACCAAACTACAAGACCACAACCGCAACATCAGAGGAATGCAAAGCATTCTCTCAGGATGACTTCAATGTAGCTTCTTGAACTAGAAACATTTGAGCAACTTGCAAAGACTAGAATATTCTTTCAATAACACATGTACCATAAAGAACATGATGAGAGAGTATGAGACATACTTTAGGCCTTCAACAACATCTCTCCAATATTAGTCATGCTTCTAATCCTCATCTTAATATATCATTATGAAATCAACTCTACTGATAGTAATAATGCATTATATGAACATTAGCAATAATGTTTCTTTGATAAGGCATGACATCCAGTCATGAACTTCTTCAACTATTCTCTTCTTTGATAAGGCATGTCATCAGTGTTATCCCAAATTAAATAAACAAATAAAACCAATGCTAAGTACTATCAACATATTACTCAGGTGGTGACATCAATTACAACTAACAACCAATGTTGACAATAGCTTCCAACAGTCTCCTTCGTGTTAACATCAATGACAACCATTAGTGTTGACATCAATGACAACAACTACTAATACCAAGGAATATTTGAAGATGTTTTAGATTGTTTAATTTAAATATTATACTTCCTAGAGGCAAATGATTATTAAAAGTGAACCACATTTGATATAATAGCCTTATTTGGAATATGTTTTGAGTAATTTTAAATCTAGTACTAATGGCTCCACCTCCTCCTCATTATCAATACCCAAGAAAAGTTTCTTTGAGATTACTTTGATCAATTTTATATTAGAGTATCAAATAATATATCTATATAAATTGGAGTTGATAAATGTATCCCATAAATGAATGGAGTTGTAATTTTGTCCACTCTTTTAACATATCCATATCCCATGGGAAAAATCATCTTTTCTGTGATTGAGATTCTACCCTAGACTCATTGTTACTTCTTTTATTGCCACTTCCAAATGTGAGATGGAAAATTCCCACCTACCCTCTTTGCCTTCAAAGATCCTCCTATTTCTCTCTTTCATATTGTCTATTCAAGGAGTGAAGGGCTCATGTTCCAAAGACTTAAAAATATTGATCTTGGTTTACCTATCGACCAATTATTGAATAAATCCAACAATGTTTTAGGAGGAAAGAAGGGTCCTTTTAACTTATTAGACAACCAAGATCAATGATTTCTAGTGAAAGGGTAGTTTATTAAGAGTTGTTCATTCATTTATTCTACTTGGAAGCATAAAACACATCTAAATGGACCTAAGAAACTCAATTTTTGTAATCTATCCCTAATAAGAACTTTCCTTTTAATAGCAACCGAAGAAAATCTCCAAGCTTGGATAAAAAATCTTTATACCAATATTTGATCATTAGCTAAGAAGGGTATTTCGGCCAACCATAAGTGATTTATAGCCAAGTTTAATTGAGTAAATTATAGAGTTATAACATATCTATTTAAGTTATTATCCTTCCATAAATAATTTAATGGTGCTGCTAGGCAGGAGCACCGTTCAACGACCGGTTTTGAATGGAGGTGTTGAGTTTGTTCCTGCGGGTTCTTCTGTGGGTGTTGGGATGACAACTAGTGTGGATGAGCCTTTTGTCCCCTCATACCTTTTCGGTGAGCTCTGCGGGAGAAAGCTTTGGGAGCATGATGCCCTTCAGGAAAAGATTTTAAACATTGTTGGGGATGCAACTGCTTTGGTGATAGTTGTTTCTGGTTGTGGGGGCTACGTTGTTGGGCTCCTCCCATCCTTGAATCTTCCTTGTTGGTGAATGGCATGGATGCAACACTGCTTGGTGTGGGTGTTGTTGTCCCCTTTTTTCTCCCTAAGGTGTCGTTTGCTCCTGCCTCTAGTGCTCCTACTAGTCGAAAGTATTTCTCTAAGGCGGTGTCTAAGGTTAGTGCTCGTTCTACACCTGCTCTTGCTAAGGTTCGTCCTCTGCCCTGTGCTCGGGCTTCCCCTGTGGTTGTATATGGTCCTGAAGTGGCTGAAAATGAAGATTATTATTTGATACAGGGTGTGGTGTGTAGGTTTAATGGCTTGTGACCCTCCCTTCCAGATCTCCATGAGTGGGTTTTCATTTCTTGGAAGCCCATTGTCTCTGGACAGATTGGGATTTACCCCAATGCTAGACGATTTTTCTTTGTCACCTTTTCCTCCCGAGCGGAGAGGGATTGTGTGTTGGATAGGGGTCGATGTGGGGTATCCATTCACTGTCCATTAGGCCTTGGTCATGCTCTTTTAACCCTCTTACTGAGCCGCTAAATATCAGACCTGTTTAGGTCCATCTGCCAAATCTCTCTCTTCAGTTTTGGGAGTAGTCTTGTTTTGAATCTATTGGAAACTCCATTGGACATTTCCTCATGGTGGAATCAACGTCTCAAGATCTGGGGCATACTACGGTGGCTCGTATCTTGGTTGATTTGGATATCTCCAAACCCCTTCATGGTGATGTGGTTTTGACGGTGATGGACAAACCTTGGTCACAGGTGTTGGACTATGAGGGCCTCCCCTTTCATTATAGGAGGTGTTTTTCTACTGGTCATTTAGCCTTGGGTTGCCCTCTTGCTTGCCGCAAGGGAGCTGCTACTTGGTGGAAGAATGCTCTATCGGATCACCTCATGGTCGGTTCTCCCTCTTCGGACTCTTTTGAAGATTTCTTCTGAGGAGGGCAATCCTTTTGTCCCTCCTTTGGTGTTTGAGCCTCCCCAGGCTCCTCTTCTGGCTACCCCTATTGTTGATCCTTTGTTGCCCTAGTCTGTTGTCGTTGTGCAGTCAATTCCTACTCGTCCCTCGTTAAATGAATCCGTCGGTACTTTGATCACTCTAATCTCCTCTACTTCACTATCGGCACCCTCGATGCATGATGGCTCCTTGCCCAAGGTGGTTGTTGGAGATCCTCTCCCCTCACCCCGCTTGGTGGATTTTTTTGAGCCTTCTTGGTCGGTTATGCTGAGAAAGAAGAAGGGACTCCCTAAATCCATTGCTTCTCTACGACCTTGGGTTCAGGGAGTCAGCTTGGTCCCCTCTAGTTCTAAGGTTGTTTAACCCTTGTTTGTTTTCCTACAGTTGTTGGTCAGCTGTCTTTGTTTGTTTTTCTCCTAGTTTACATTTTGTTTGAACTAGCTTCTTTTTGGCCCCTTGGGCTCTGTGTGAAGGGTACAACACCCTGTAAATGATTCTTATCTTATCAAAAACATATATATTTAAGTTCATCATGATGATTTATGATGTGAAACCATATAATTTAAAAAAACATTTAAATAATATTCACTTAATAATTTAAAAATCCCTCCATATGAATGATATTCCATTTGTAATGTTTTATGTAATTTGTTACAGAAATATGTGTACATAGTTTGACATCTTTCAACCCCATTAATGCAAAAAGAGGTCTTTGATTGTTTCAAAGTCCCCCTCTCTCTTAATGGCTGGTTACTATTCTACAAGTCATCCCAAAAGAGAGATTTCCTACCATTATTGATTTCATAGGATATATTTATTATGATATAAGATGTCATCATTTTAAATGAAGATCCAAATGTGCAAGCTTGAAGAATTATTTTCAGTCATGAAGATTATAATATCCCCCATTGATTATGAAAGATTATTTCATATGAATCTAATCTAAAATGAGTTTTCATTTACATATATATTTTAGGTCAATTTCCCCTCTAGAGCTAGGTTTTAGAGATACAAATTTTGGAGGTTTGCACCTCTGTTCACTTGATGGAGGAATATTTTTCTAATGTATCAATAGGAATTTATTCTTATCTTCTATACGCTACTAGATTCATTTTTTAAATTATTTTTTTAATATTTTCTATAATACCACTATGATCCTTTACAAAAAATAAGAGGTAAATTGGTAAAGCTTCAAACACTAATTTTATCATTATGATTCTTCCAAAAAGGCTCAAACATTTACCTCTCCATGGATCCAATTAATATTTTTGAAAGATTCTAATAATGAGTGTCATAGCACCACTTGACAAGATCTTACAAATAATTGATCTTTGAGATAGTGATAAGGAAGAGTTCTATGTCTAAAGCCCAACACTCAATCAATCATTTATTAAGTTCTTGGAGAAACGTTGAATGAGAAAAACTCTAACTTTTTATCATTAATTTTTTGGCTCGAGGTTTTAGAGTAATATTCTAATATGTTCTTATTTATATGTTATTCCCTCATTCTCACTTTCCTAAGGAGTATTGTGTCATATACAAACTATAGGTGGGAGAAAACCTCAAAGTATTTAGTATATTTTATTCCAATCCATCCACTATCTACTTTAGTGTGTTACCTATATTTAAAGTACATAAATGTAAAGAAAACCTAGTCTAAGAATATATCATCCCTAAATCACATGCTCTCAAATTTAAAAGGACTTTTGGATTTTGTCATGCTTTCATGCCATGGGAGGGTAATTAGAAAATGACTTGAGCTTGAATTTTGAATAAGGTAAGTTTATATTATGATATTAAAGCTTAGTCACATAGATAAAAGAATGAATCTATCTAATATTTTTTAGATGTTGAGAGAGCCTTCTCTTTTATTATTCCAGGTAAACACCCCATTTTTAGAAGCACATAAAGTAGGGGATTATGGTAGACAAACTATAAAATAAAATTGGGATAGAGAAACCCTAACAATGCTCCATCATTTGTCATCAACACTTAAAACACAAAAATAAAATATACCCCCACTACTATCAAGTATTTTTGATTGGTAGTCATAATGATTGATAAGGATTCCCATAGGATCTTCTTTTAAGGTGGGATATTTGGACCATAAATATTAAATAGAAAAATCTAATATTTGATGAGATAGAAGTTATCTAGATAAGTTATGATAAGTTATCAATTAGAGCCTTAATTTAGGAGAGATATATATTGATTTTCTTATCATACTTGGAGAATTGTTAGGTCTCTTCATGTTCAATTGGATAAACTAAAAACTCTTTTCCATTTGAAATCATTTTGACAAGTTTTGTAGCATCTTCAATGCATAAGTTAATTTATTTTTGTAGAATGGTATAGGGCTTTTGTACATCTAGTTGATTATTTATTAAGTGTGTTTTATTAGGGCAATTTAAGCCCCTACCATTCCATCACAAGAGGTTCATTGGAATTGTGAGGTCCTCTCCCCCTCACCTTTCTTTTTTATTTATCAAAGGTTACAGTTGCTTGAGTCCCTACTTTTATCTCTAAGGTAACTTCCTTTTCTATTTTCCATCCTCTCCTTGTAGTAGGGCCACAAATATGTCTAAATTTACTTGTTTTCTTTTAGGAGATAGAGAAAATATCTAATGAAACAAACTTCTCCTTATGAATTTCTTGGTTGGTCATATCCCCATCAACAATTTCTAAGTCATTTTAAGAGATGTTGACTAAAATTTGTTGTGGGAGAATCCTTATTTTCTCATGTGAATGAGGATCCTGCATATCCTTAAATGTTAGGTGAGGGATACTGATAACACATATAGAAGCAAGAGTATCCCCCCTCATTTGTGTTGGGAGCTTTGTCTGTTGCTTCTCTCTATGCTTTGCTAAGATTTTTTTTGAGGGGTGAATCTTGCATCTAGTGGAAAATAAGTTTTTGATTTATTAAATTTGTAGAATGATGGAAAAAAATCTCTACCAACTTTCACTATTTTCTATAAACGAATCTAAAAAGATGTGTTTCAGGAGTGGTTGATGGATCCTTTACTATACAAATTCTAGCATAAACTCAAGAATCACCTTTAAGTATTTCTTCATCATAGAAATAAATATTTCCAAGGTTGGAGCCAATATTCTTCAAGATGGAATGCTTGCAATATTCCTCTCATAGGTTGTAAAGGTGAATTTGAGTCAAAGTTTTAGGAATCTAAAATCTTGTAGGATCAAATTTTTGTGACCATTTTTTGATGAACAAATTGATGCCCTCCATTGACCAAGGATCCCCAACTAATATTTTACTCCTCTCTTCAACACAATGGAATTTATTAGTGAAGCATTTTGGGATGAATTTTATGTAGTTCAAAAGGCCCCATAAAGATTTAATACATTTTTCAATTTTTTTATGATTAGCCAGGTACCATACAACTTTCCAATCATTATAGTTTCTCTTAGATCATAAAACTAGTCTTCCATGGTTGTGTTTATCAACAAAACTGTGACCCCATCTATCTCCTCATGGTGATCACCTTCTATATCCCAATGAGAAGGATTGATCAAAGGTCATCTAAGATTTTACCAAGATCCATCTCTAGACTCTCTTTTCTCCTCTAAAAGCTATTTTTCCATGTATTCAAAAGAGAGAGCTTTCTCCTCTTTTCCAAATTGATCCCCATTAACCACATCGGTTAAAAAATTATGTTTCCTACTTCACTCTTGAGCATTCACCTTGAAAAGTGAAGTTGGTTGTAGGTTATGAGATAAAAATTGTATGTGGGCCTTCTGCATATCTCCCTAAGAATCCTTGCCTCAAAACACTCCTTCACCATATTCTTGAGAACAATCTCAGAACCTGTATCAAGGGGTTGTATATTTTTTGGTGGGCCTTGCATTACTACTTTCTAGCTCTCCTCACCTTGGTGTGAATATTAAGTCTTGTACCTAGTAATTTATCTCACTAGGTAATTAGGGGACTTGTTCACATGTTAAGTTTACTTAGGATATAAGATTCTTTCTAGAATTATTAGTTGGATTTTCTAGAACTTATCTAATTTTTATGAATGATTCCTAGCTAGTTAGTTTGTTATTCATCTCATGTCATAGGATTAAGACACATGTCACATGTTCAATCATATTACTCACCTTTCCTATATAAGGAAGGCCATTGTACACTTATTTTATATACTTCATACCTCATCATCATTTTGATAGGTCTTAATATCAAGCAAGCTCATATTCTTGCATACTCTCTTGTAGAAGGTTCCCATTATTTTTGTAGGTGGTCTTGGGTGTTGAGCTAATCCTTAGCTCTTACACATCTAACATTTTTGGCATCATTGTTGTAAGACATTTTTATGATATTTTAATTTCATTGAATTATCTATAAACCTTCATTTTGCTCCTTCCCAATAATTTTAATTAAATTAAAAGGCCCCTTCTCACTCTTTGTCTCAACAATTTACTACATTGTGGCTACTAATGGAGATGGACACAATATGCCACATTTTTAATCAATTATATGCAATACTCATAAGATAGCAATGTAATCTTATCAACATGGGCCTTATTTTCTTTAAGGCCTCACACAATCAAACACTTCTAAATCAAAATAAATAAAAATGTCAAAATCAACTAAGGAAGAATTAAAAAATCTTGGACGACTTAAAGGTGGGCCCCTAAGTCCAACTAACTTTTTCTTTTTATACCCAAAAAGCGACCAAAAGATAAGAATGTGATTTTGTCTTGTTACTTTTGTGGGGAAAATGACCATTCCCAATCTAAGTTTCTCAATAAGTTAAAAGTTTTGATAGTGGAAACTAAAAAATACAATATTAAAATTTAATTTTCTACAAATCCTTTCAAATATTTAGTTATATACTCTTAGCAATTTCTAATGCATTAATTGCACAAAAATTATATATTTTAATATAGGTAATTGATATAAGGTCCTCACTTCATATGGTCAAGGATGAGGTCATGTTCAAATCATTAAGGCATTCTAACACCAACCAAATATTTGTTGGTAAAATATTCCTCTTAAAGTTATAGTTATTAAAATAATTAGGATATAAGATGGATAGATTCATAATATACTTTATTTAAATCATTCAAAGGAAAGAACAAGTGTAAATTTCTAACTATAAACTTCTCCCAAATTTGTACAACTAATCAAAATGTTGTTAACACGGACTAGAACTCCCCTTCCAAAGACTAAGATTACGAACTAAATAAAATAATCTTGAAAATCCATTACGTATTAAACTTATATTGACTTATCTATAATTGATTTACATTTGAATAATTATTTATAATATTATAAACTTTATAAACTTTTATATTACCTAAAATTTAAAAAGTGATTCTATTCTATTTAAAAAAAATATAATATACATTATATATTGAAAACTTGTTCATTAAAAAACACCCAGTGACAAACAAATTAAAATGATAACTAAATACACAAAAACCCAACTCAAAATGAAATTAAAGAGAAGACTGATCTTAAAAATGGAGATGTTATTCCAATCTTCTTTATAAAAATATGAGCAGAACCGATCAGTCCCATCACCAATGCTTTTCAAACTAATTTTCCCTCAAACTGGTAACTTTTGCTCAATCGAATTTGGAAGAAGTGTCATTTCATTACAGACTTCCACTTTGCTTTTACTGTCATTTCATCCATTGAGAGCAACCTGTTGTCACTGCAAAAAAGACTTCCACTTGGGATTTGATTTACTTAAATCATTTCACACACCTGCTGTCATTTCCACGTAAGAAAGCTATCAAGTATGGAGAAAGAATATTTTCTGTTTGCCAGACCCAAAGAAAAATCTCGACAGAAGTGGGTATTGATTTTCAGAGAGAAAAGCCAATGAGATCAAACGTGTTTGTTATAAGTGCTTCTCTGGGCCCCGCTTTTCTTGGTAAAAGTAGAGTTTAAATAATGTCAAAGAAATTTTATGATGGTTTGATCATTTATATGCTGTTTCAGTATTGTTTCTGGATTAGATTGTGTTGAAATTTTTAGCATCAACGTTTCGGATCACATTCCCGATCCATCATCAGGATGGTAGGACCCTACCATCCTGATGATGGATCGGGAATGTGATCCGAAACGTTGATGCTAAAAATTTCAACACAATCCAATCCAGAAGCAATACTGAACTGTAATACGGATTGTGGAAATCTGATATCCTTCATTTATATGCTGTTCAATTTATGACTTTAGTAATTTTGTAGACTTCCACTATTTTTTAATATTCTACAAGCTGTCTATGAACTCTATTTCTATTTACATCTCAATGAGAGAATAATCATATGATTCACACATATAATATAATGTAGAATATATGTCACACAGCGTAAAAGATGTTTGTGGGTCAATATGTTCTAATATCCAATATATACAGAAATAGAGTAAACTTTTGAGGTAGAGTAACACCATACAACACTTCTTATGGAAGAAACCATGCCACACTATATCTTCAAGAGATCCCAAAAATAATATCATAGACACATATCTTACAATGATAATCACCTCCTTTATATAGACCCCCTCCTAATAATACAATGAAGGGGTAATCCTAATGAAGGCCTACTCAAATCTCGATATATTAATTACACAATTTATTCACATGACCCAATATAACTTAAAATATGTGTGCCACATGTTGGCATCTCCATCCACCTAAATGCATTATAATAGCATATCCCTAGGTACCTAACAAATAATCACAGCAAAAAAAGACTATTCTTCAATTACATTTAGTTTGATAAAAAAAAAATTTAAGCAAAAGGTGGGAGACCACCATGCCAATTTATTAATAAAAGAAAAAGATATAAAAAAAGAGTTAGGCATGAGCAATTGGCACCAAGCAAACAAGATGCCATAGGGGCAACAATGAGCATTTGGTGGGGACTAGACCCAAATTTGAGAGAAACACTTTTAGGCTTCTTCATATCGGTCCATAGGCCATTCTCAAAACTTGTCATCAGGGAAGAAGGATGAGAAGAAGTATTGACATTATGAGCCATTTTTCTCTTGATCCTTAATCTTCTTCAATGAAGCTGGTAATGGGGCTGTAACTATTTTTTATATTTGGCCTTGAGGAGAAAAATCATTCTTCTTATAAGATTTTGTAGCAGAGGAAGGAGGCACCGTTGAAGTTGTAGAAGCATTCTCTTTCTGACCCTGAGGAGAATTGTTTGAGAGATGATCTAGAACATAATATTTCCACCAAGAAACTTGTTTAATTGTTTCTCTTAAAGTGACAAACTGTAGCAACATGACCTATTCCATAACATCTCCTACAACAAAAGAGAAGTCTCTCATAATCAAATATTTTAGTTGAAGACCGACTAACAACATTAAGAATTATGTCTATATGAAAAATCCTTCGAGAGGTCCATCTCCACTAAGATATAAGCAAAAGTAATATGAGAAAAATTGAAGTATCTAAGGCCCACCTGCTGATTCTAGATACTATGGTACTTTGTTTCCCCTTTTAGATTGACACATTATGATATTTCCCATGTTTGATTATTAGACATTACGGTATGTTGTTATTCTTTAGATTGACACTTTATGATGTTATTGTCTTCTGATGATTTAGACATTAGACTTTATATTTGATGTTATTGATGTTTAATAATGCTTGAGTAGAATTGATGAATTATAGTTTGAATAATTGATGGTACATGGTGATGAAGTGTTAATTGTGATATAGATGTTAATTGTAATATTGTTACGAGTAAAATTATTGAGCTTAAATGAAATTACAAAATTAAATTATTATTTACTTTGTGAAAATTGAATAAATGCTCTTAGGTGAATTCAATGATTATGAATCTTTGAGATTGTGATAATCGTGAATTAGTATTTTAGTGTGATTTATAATGTTTGATGGAAACTTTATGATGTGAATATATATGTTTTATTTTAGTTGCTTCGGTTATACAATTTCATTGGATGTATTAATGTGTGAAATCGAGTGAGCAAGTATATATTTCATGGTCAATGGAATCAGAGGTCTTCAAGGAACCCGATGTGACAAACCTTGTAAATGTTGACTATAGCCCATTTGGAGGGACTATAGTCTTAATGCAATGCAATTTATGTGAAGTGGGTTGAGGCATGAATGTATTTTATTGTGAGTTCTTTAAGTCTTTAAGTTGTATTTTAATTTGTAAATTGTATATTTGAGGGTAATTTAGGATTTTGATTTATTTGAGTCAAGAGAGGTGACAAAAGGTTTATTTTATGTAATTATGTCATTTTTAAATTCCTAGGGTGTTAAACCAATGGCTAGGTACTTAATAGAACTCATATCTCAAACTAAACTCAAGATATGACCTATTTAAAGAGCTTATTTTTAAGGGTGACAACTTTGGAGTTGTTATGGGGTGTGCATGGACTTATTCCAATCACATCCCCATTTTTTCCAAGTTCCTTAATGCAAGGAGATGTTTTGAAAAGAGATCTTAAGTGGACTCTTTTTTCTTTAGTGATGTTGTCTTTTTAGAAAAAAGGGAAATAGAATCCTCCTTATGTATTTAGTCTTCCACTTAAAAGAACTTAGAGGAGGGGTTTGTATGCATGTGGAGGTGATGAGTGTTTTTTTGTTGCAACTTTGGGGATTTGCTTGAAGGAGTTTTTGTGCAAAATATTTTTAGAAAAAGCTTGAAGCTCTTCTACAAATTTTTTCCTTGAAAAGCTTTAGAGATAGGATTCAAGCTCTTATGTGTGATTTTGTATGAATTTTGTTAAATGTTGCAATGATTTTTGTGGAATTTGATTTGGAATTTTTTTTGCACTTGTGTTATTTTTAATTATGATTGGCTATTATGAGTACTACTCTCTCTATTCTTGAGAGCTCCCAAAGTGTGGGGTTGAGAGAGGGAGAACATCCCAAGGAGAAGACTCCATCATTTGAGAAGGTGAAGTTTGGGTATGAGTACCCATCTTGTTATTCGAGCATGGAGCTTGGGTATGAGTACCCATCTGATTAAATTGGAGTATGGTGTAGGGGATGTGGAGTTTGGAAGCTATGAGAAATGGTATATGTGAAGAGAAGCGTTGAAATTATTTATGATCTTTATATGTTCTTCCCCATTGGGTAGAGATGTCACTTTGTCTCCCTCTTTTGAATTTTGAGTGGATTCAATGTTTGTTAATCCCTGGGTTGGGTTTTCAAATGCGAGTGTTTGTGTCTTAATTTTGTTGTATGGTTGTGTTTGATTGTAACCCGATTCCTATGATGACCTCCAAGCTCAAGGGTGACTAGTTTTCCAATCAAAGGTTGGGTGGTCAGCACCCTATTGACCTTGGAAGAAAAAATATTTTTTGTGTAGGTTTACAAGTTTGAAGAAACTTGTGGATGTGAAGTATCTATATATCTTTGTGAACAAAATTCATGAATCCATCTTTTTTTGAACTTCTCTATTGAGAAAATTGTGAAGGTCATGTATGGCTATTGTAAAAATTGTGTGAATTTCCTTAAAGATACAAAATTTCAAAATACAAATATATCTTATTGTATGTACAATATGTTCAAGGTTATGTATGTATATAAAGAATATTTATTCCTATGAAAGATCTCAAATATATGTATACTTGCAATAAAAACATGAACTTTACTCTTGTTGAGAGTAATGCATGTAAGAGATTTGAAATATATAGTTGCAATAAAATTGTGAACTTTACCCTTTCAATGTTGTTTTATGTAAATAAATTTTAGATTAAAAATTTGTCAATACATTATTTTGAAAATGAATATTATCTGTCATATAATTCTTTATCAAATTTTAACTCTATATATGTACCTAGAAGACATTTTAGATCACTGAAATTCTAAGGTAAATGAATTTAAAAACAATAAATATAGAACTATTGAACTTGTTAATTCATGGTTGAATACTGTGAAATAGGAAATTTGTTGATAATACATTCATTTTGACTATTAACTGAGAATGAACAAAATAGAAATATAATGATTTCAAAACCAAGCAAATCCCTATGCAAAGGTGAATCTTTCAGACTTGCATAAATAACCATAAATAAATTAGATTTGAAAGACAAATAGTAGAAAATTTAAAATTTATTAAATTATACCAGTTATAATCATATTAATAAATAGTAAACTAAATATTTGTATGAAGCTAAAAGTAGTCGAAGTTCAAATACTATTGAGTCAATTTTGATTTAAAACAAAAAAAATAAAAAGAATAGAGGAGTCGCTGCTTGTGAAGGCAGGCGACCCCCCCTTATGTAGGGGCATGGCCCAACAAAGAGCCGCAACCTCCTCTATGGTGTCATCTCCTATTGTATGCACAAGACAACTGAGGGG